>PVIY010025510.1:0-36603 GCA_004026745.1 Myrmecophaga tridactyla | reverse complement strand
AGGATGGAATTGTTGATCCCATGGTGCCAGGTCTGGATTCATCCCTGGGAGTCCTCTACCACGTTGCCAGGGAGACTTTCACACCTGGATGTCATGCCCCACTTAGAGGGGAGGGCAATGATTTCACTTACAGAGTTGGGTTTAGAGAGGGGAAGGCCACAACTGAGCAACAAAAGAGGTCCTCCAGAAGTAACTCTTAGGCATACCTATAGGTAGGCTAAGCTTCTCCGCTCTCTACAAAAGCTTCACAAGAGTAAGCCTCATGATCAAGGGCATGGCCTATTGATTTGGGTGTCCCTGAAGTTTGACACAGTATCAGGGGATTCCCTGATGGTAAGGTTTAATGGTCTTTCTCTCCTCCCTCAGGGAACTTTGCCAATACTTTTTGATTATCTGCTTAATATACTCTAGGATGTTTCCAGGCATTACAATAATCTATACAGGATTAAAAGCCCTCTTTCTTATTCTGTGCTCCCTGTGTTTCAATGGTTCAAATGAGCTATACAGATAAGTTGAATTAGATTATGCACTACAGAATATTTCTGTTCCAGGGCAAATAAACCTTTCTTCCATTGGTCCAAAGAGTATGTGTGGTTCTAAAATATAGATGTTCTTAGTCTACTCTCTCAGCCCACGTCCTCCCCATCACCTGCCCCAGCCCCTCCACTACTGCATGATCAGGAACCCCCGCCCCTGCCTGGACCCGCTGCTGGCAAATGCAAGCAGCCAGCAGCCCAGCACCGGCGGAAGCTTAGGAACAGGACTTGGAGCTCAAAAGAATGCAACACACCCGAGATGGATGGGCTTTTAATAAAGGAGGATTTATTTAGTTGAAAACGTATAGTTCTTCAGAGGAAAGGCAGCTAACTTTCCACTGAGGTTATTTCTTACGTGGGAAGGCACAGGGTGATCTCTGCTGGCCTTCTTTCCAGGCCTCTGGGTTCCAACAACTTTCCCCAGGGTGATTCCTTTCTGCATCTCCAAAGGCCTGGGCTGAGCTGCGAGTGCTGAGATGAGGAATCCTGAGCTACTTGGGCTGTGCTACGTTGCATTCATTGCAGCAGGCACGCCTCCTAGCCAACTGCAGATGTAATCAGCAACAGATGAGGTTCACATGCCATCAGCTCATGTCCACAGCAATATAACTAGGCGCCTTCACCTGGCCAAGTTGACACCTGAATCTAACTACCACATGTCCACCCCTTGTCAACTTGGCAACTACACTACATGCATGTAATTATATATATATATATAATTATATATATACTTAAACAATATTAAGGTACAAGAAATTCTCTTCTAGTTGTGGATCTATGAATCTCAAAACAAATGATCTGGAGCCAATATGCAAAGGAGGACATTCACAGGATACAGGTTTTCATTTCCATAGGGAGAAATTGGAAGGAACACAGGGGTCACCAGACCCAAACCGTTCTAAAAACCTGCAGGGCAAAACAAAGAGGTATGCTGAGCTGCTTGGGCTGTGCTACATTGAGTCTCTCATTTAAGCACCAGCCAATTAAGTCAAACGTCATTCATTGCAGCAGGCACGCCTCCTAGCCGACTGCAGGTGTAATGAGCAACAGATGAGGTTCACGTACCATTGGCTCACGGCCACAGCAACAGAACTAGGCACCTTCACCTGGCCAAGTTGACACCTGAACCTAACTACCACAACAGACACTGTCTTCCTTAACCCATGCTCTGAATTACTTTAACCCAAACCTGTTCGGCTTCATACTTATCTCTAAATATCAGGTTATATATATATAACAGCCTCTCAAAATCCAGAAATAATCACCATTCCGGACTTAATGTGTCTGCTCTAAAAGCTTACAATCTAGGCCCCTGTTTTCTTAGCACTTTCTGTAGGTGGCCATAAGGTTGTTGTTCCTTTGTTTCTGGCTTATTTTGTCTCACCAAATGTCCCACATGTTCATTCACATCGCTGCATGCCTCACGACTTTGTTCCTTTTTGTAGCAGCACAACCTTCGTTCTTAAGTATACACCATCGTTAATCTACTTCTCCATCAGTGCATCCCTCAGCCACCTGCATTCCTCCCGCATCATGTAGAGGGCCCAAAGTCCACAGCCCATCAACATTCTCAATTTTAGATAATTTCATTGTTCCCAAGAGAAAGAAAACCAATAAACACACCCTCACCAAATAGTAAATCTAAACCTTCTCTTAACTGTTGCCCCTTCCCCCATTATTCACCTCTGCCGTTGCTGTGGTAGTGCTGATGGTTTTCTTTTGAACATTATTGGAATAATTTTGAGCACTTGTTTTAACGTAGGAAAATCTTTTATTCACTCAGGACATACAGGACTCAGGCTAAGTATTGCAAGGACATAAAATCAGACATGGATGCTACCATTCAGAATAACAGTGGCAGATACTTATTTAATGCCATTATAATCCCTTCTATTGAACTAATCCTCGAACATTGCATTAGACCAAGCACTGAGTTAGACCCTGGAAAGACAACTGTAAATATGCCACTGCCCTTGCTCTCAGGAGCTTACGTCTAATTCAGCCAGACAAGTAAATGAGAAATTCCAGTACCATGTGCTAAAGCCAGTAATAAGCGCAGAAGGAGTTGGGACAATGTGCAGGCTGGGGCCAGACAGAAGGTGACATGTGTAGCGAGCAATGACACAGGACAACCTGGAATTAGGTGTGTGTGTGTGTGTGATCCAGGATGAGGGAACAGCTTTGTGCAAAGCCCTGGAAATGAAAGCCCAGGATTGCAATGACATTCTGGTTTATAGAGCAGCACCAACTGATGCCACTAAATTGCTGAGTTAAGTTCCTCCATCCCTTATTCCCATGTTCAAGAACGGTTCCCGGCATGGGCATCACCTGGAGTGCGGCTGAAACAGAGTGCTCTCTACCAGGTAACCCCAGAGCCCCATCCTAGCCCACCCTCAACACTCCCTTGGGGGTCTTTACATACTTATTTTACCATTCATTCAGTCAGGCAATCAGCAAGTCCTGTGCCAGACTCCAGAAGCCAAGAGGGCCACGTGGCTTCTCAGAAGAGGTCTGGGGCAGTGGGCCACATCTCTGAATCCCACACGAAACCCAGAACTGTGCTTTGCACACAATGGTGCTTTCGGTCTATTAAATATAAAACTTAAAGCAAATAAGTTCATCTGACGGCCCCACGACTCTCTCAGCCCACGTCCTCCCCATCACCTGCCCCAGCCCCTCCACTACTGCATGATCAGGAACCCCCGCCCCTGCCTGGACCCGCCGCTGGCAAATGCAAGCAGCCAGCAGCCCAGCACCGGCGGAAGCTTAGGAGCAGGACTCGGAGCTCAAAAGAAGCTCGGGAGTGAGAACCACGCGGTGGCTTCCCCGTTTCAGCTTTATGATTTCCAGCAAGGCACTCGCCGTGCGGCAGCCTCAGTTTCCTCATCTGTAAAAGGAGCTAATGACAGCTCCTTCCCGGGATCTGCCGCGCGCGAGCGGGTAACGGGACCGTGGCGGGAAGACCAGAGGCGCGGCCGGCACCCAAACGCCGCTGGGCGGCGAGGAGGACGGCGGGCCGGCAGTCCTGAAGTCCGGGCTAGGGCCTGCAACCGCAGCGGCCAACAGCCTGCCGCAAGCGGCGGGAGAGCGCGGCGCTGCCCCTAGCGACGCGGACCCCGCCCCGGCCTCCGCGGGGAGAGCCGCCTGCGTCACCCGCGCGGCCCGCGGCCCCTCCCGGGCCGGCCCACACATGGCGGGAACGTGAGGGGGCGGGGCCGGCCCGGCGCCGCGGGGGCCAATCGGGAGGCGCCCAGCCAATGGCAGGGCGGCTCCGGGGCCCGAGGGGCGGGCCTCCGAGAGGCGCGGCGGCGTCATAGGTCCCTGGGCGGGCTGGGGGCGGGGCCCGAGGCGCCGCTCGGGGCGGAGCGGCGGGGCCGGCGCAGTCGCGGCGGTGATGGCGGCGGCTGGGGCGATGGCGGGCGCGGCGGCCCTGGCTCCGGCGCTGTGCGCGGATGGCGCCTCCTCGGTTCACTGGTTCCGCAAGGGCCTGCGACTCCACGACAACCCGGCGCTGTTGGCGGCGGTGCGCGGGGCGCGCTGCGTGCGCTGCGTTTACATCCTCGACCCTTGGTTCGCGGCCTCCTCGTCAGTCGGGATTAACCGGTGGAGGTGAGGGGGCGCGGGCCGGGGCTCCGGGGACGCCCTCGGGCCGGGAGGCTTTGCCCCGACCTCGGCCTGAGGGAGGTGGGCAGGGAGACGGAGCGGGTCTCCAACGGCGAGAAGCCGGGCCGGGGTCGCCTTAGTCAGGGCGCTCGTTCGCGCGCCGGTGGGCGAGGACGCAGCCTCTGACCCAGCGCTGTCGCATGTGCGGTGGCCCCTGTGCGCCTCACTGTGTCCCGCGGGACACCTGTGTCCCTCTAGCCCAGCTGACACCCCTGCGCCCTAGGAAAGCAAGGCTGACCTGCCAAGGACGTGCAGCGAGGGGAAGGCAGAGCAGGGCCTCCTGCCCCGGGGCTCTTCCGGGTGTGCCGGGGAGGGCAGGAAAGAAGATCTGCGCGGTGTGACGGCAGGGGCACGTTTCTCTAGCAGGATCGGAGGCTCCTGAAGGTCATCCCTAAACCCCGGGTTCTCCGAGTCCTTCCTTTGCCCCATCCTGCCTTCCCCTCCACGCCGACATCTGGGGGTGTCTAGAGATGCTGATCCTGCACGATCATGACAACCCGGAGGTGTCCTTTGCACCTGCGTCCTGGAGCAGTACGTCTCTCATTTTGGAGAATTCCCTAGCAGCCGCGAGCTTGCTGTAAAATAGGGAACCAAACAAGGCATCACCCCCTTCTTCCTCTTCTCATGCGTTGGTTTTAAAGGACACTTGAGCCATTACAGGTTAGACTAATATGAGCTGACGTGCTAAGTTTTGGGAACAGGAGGGCCCCTCCTGAGAGGACTCCCAGGAGATGCATTGACAGGGTCATGAGAAAAGGATTAACAGATAGGGAGCTGGTGTTTTATCTCTGTAACTACTATCCAAAACCGAGGAGTTTTGAGACATCAGGTACCCAGCTCTCTTTAACACACTGCACAGCAGTTGCTTGGTTTGTTCGCATCGTTGGGGGGGGGGGGGTCTGCTTGTGGCCTTTCTGCGTCCCTAAGCGCTTTAGTCCCAGGAGACGGTAGCTCTTAACACAGTGTTCTTTCAGCACCAAGGTTTTGCTTTGCTGGGAGAGTGAGTGCCTCTAGTAATAGGTCTATTAAATGCCCCCTCCTGCCACATTTTTATAGAGGGAAAGACTAAAGATAGTCCCGTGGAGAACCTGCCCACACAGTTTTCAGTCTGCTCTATTGCTCTCTCTGCTCCAGTTTCTATAGATAGGAGGTTGGGTTTGACAGACATACTCAAATGACCATCCGTAGAGATGTCATTGAAACAGGCCTCAGACTTTGCCCCCTCCTGTGGCAGTGTGCCAGTCAGAGCAGAGTAAATAGAGTCTCCTCCCTGCTTGTTACATTGTCACGAAGGAGTTTCTTCTTTTATTGGGTTTTGCCAGATATTTCATAGAACTACCAACTTCTTTGTGGTAGTTGGGGAGATTAAAAACAAAACCCTGTTGTTGATTAAACTTAGATTTGCTGGAAACTAGGTGTTTATGGATTTTTGTGGGTCACCCCTTTGTGATTGTGCTTTTAAGCAAGTGAGGGAAAAAAGGAAAGTGGCAGTTCAGATGCCTGAGTAAAATTGTGAAGTCAGAGGTCCTATAGGAATGTAGATGTTAATTGAGCAATTACTTAATGAATGCCTAATATCTACTAAGCACAGTCCTAGGTACTACTAGGGATGTAGCAGTCAACAAACAGACATGGGGCTCTGAGAAACTGCATTTTAGTGGAGGGAATACAAGTAAGCAACCATAATTCAGTAGAACTAAGTGCCATGAAAAAAAATTAAATAGTGGGTGGGCTAGAGCAGTAGTTCTCAATCTTGGCTTCATAGTGAAATCACCTAAAGATCTTTAAAAGATGCCTGGTCCTCACTCCCACCCCCATCCCCTCCCCCAATTCTAATTTTTTAGGAAAAGGCCTGGGCAGCAGACCATTTTTAAAACTCTCATATGCAACTGAGCTTGAGAACCACTGAACTAGAGAGCCACAGACCTGAGCCTGACCCCCTGGCAGATGCGTTGCAGTGCACTGGCAGGCCGTCTAACTAGCTTGGCGTTCAGATGAGAGCGGTGAAATAGCACAAAACAGGTAGAACGTGAGGCCCTGGAAACAGGCATACTCCTGCCACCCCGCCGCACTGTGCTCCCGGGGTCTGGGGAGAGGCAGTGGTGCATGGCTGTTGTGCACACACGGCTGGGGGCAGGGAGGGTGGCAAAGCCGCACATACCTCCGCAGAGCTATAGTCTGTTATCTTCCCGCGGCTGTTTTTGGATCTGGGAGAATTGTGCTGCTGCATTACAGTCCCAGCTCTGTAACTGCCTGAGCTGCTGTATTTGAGAAGCCTCCCTAGGAAGGGTGGGCCCAGGCTGTCTGCAAGGGGTGGATGTGATCTCCGTAACTCTTCTGTACTGCCTGTACTGACTCCTGCCCAGTTTTTTTCCTGCAGATAAAACCAAATTAAAATAACCATGAATGGCACTCTCTGAGAGTAAATGAGGATAGAGAAAAACAACCAGAAATATGTATATTATTGATTTGGGTGGTGGACTAGCATACTCCTTGACTTGGGGGTACTAGGGAGTTTGTGGGTTAAGTGTAGCTATATGAGCCTCAGAAGGTTTTTTTGTTAAAGCGGCTGGCTTTGCCATATTCCCCAGCCTTACCTTCTCCACATATGCTGCATCTGGAAGGAAGTGCTACAATCAGAACAAAAAAAATAGGAAAACGTGACAGTGTCTAGATTTTAAAATAGATACTTGAAATAGGCCCTTGCAGTTTTCATTACCTTTCTCTCCCTACTGCAACTTAGGTAGGTGTTTGCAGCAATGCTCCTCACATTTTATTTAAAACATCTTGTCCCTAGCTCTGTGCTGCATCTGCATTCAGGAGCCAGTAGGACAAAGGGAGTTGGTAGAAATGTGTACAAACTTAATGGGTTCTCTCTCAGTCAGTATAGCTCAGAATTAGTAAATGAGGTGAAATGGGAACTCTCCAGGGCGCCTGGTGGAGCCAAATGATTTATCCTTCCACATGCTCGGAGCTAAACAGTATTGATTGTTCTGAGTCGTTCTTTCCTTTCAGAACCTGGTCAGCGAGAAGAGGGTCGAGAGCTATGGGCTGCTGGAGGGGAAATTCGAGTTTCTCTGAGCTATTCCCACTTGTTATTTCACTGTTTTACTGCTGGGGAAACCGTTTCAGTTTGCCCCAAAGGGATGAAAACCTTCATCTTTGAAATTAAGAAAGAATATATTTTTATCTGAATGATACTTAATCCTGCCATGGATTGTGGGTTTGAGTTAACCTTTTCCATGAGGCTTAAGCCCTCTTAATTCTTTAGAAGAAACCAATTACTGTTTATATCCTTTGTAGCCAGCCTAGACCGCCTATGGTCTCATCAACAACAAATAAACAAACAAAATTTTCCTCAGTGCAAAATGTGCCATTCCTGGTAAGCCCTTTCCTAAATGTAAGTACTCGGCCAGAGGGTCCTGCCTGTTCTATTCTAAAGGACTAGCCCCCTGGAGTCCCTGAATTTCAGAGTCCACCATGTATTTTTGGAGATCCCAATTTGATTTTCTCTGCTTCTGTCTGCCTCTGGCTCTAAGGCACTTATGTCATGTAATTCTATACACATGTTGTCTGAGCCAAAGGGTGAGCTTTAACTGCTTACACAGGACCACGTGCTCTGAATTTTGGCCATGTGAGTTGGGAATGATCAAGGGTACGGTGCCACCACCATCCAATGCCTAGACTGGTTTTCTTTAGAATCCCCCCTCATTGGGTAGGTAGAAACTGACCATGTGGAGAGGAGAGCACTCAGGGGGTACAAAAGGCCCAAGGTTCTCCTGCCATGCTCCAGGCGCCTTTGGAAAGCTGTCACCCGGCAGGCCTCAGTGGTGCCATAGTGGCTCAGGAGGGAAGCTCGAAGCAGCACAACCTTTCTAAAAGGCCAAAGAAGAGGCAGAAACCATGATTTCAAAGAAGAAAGTTTAGTAGAGACAAACACAGAAAGACAACTTATAAACAAAAACCAGAAGGAAAGTTCCATTTTCTAGGGCACTGCTTCTGAAGCTTTAATGCGCCAATGAGCCCGCAGGTGACCTTGTTAAGCTGCAGATTCTGATTCTGGAGGTTGGAATGGAGCCCGAGAGTCTGCGTTTCAGCAGGCCCCCGGTGAGCCCAGAGCCGTTGCGCCACAGGCCACACTCACGTACCAAGGACCTGGCAGCAGAGGTGTTGGCATTTGAGTCTGGCCCACCCTATTGACTGAGACCTGCACAGAACTACCTTGGTGCTCAGGTGGGAGTCCTGGTTGAAATGCAGTGGTGTTCAGTGATTAAAAAGACTCTGAGCCTTACTTGCCTGGGTTTGAATTCTGGCCACTTACTAGGTGTATGAAGTTGGGCAAGTTTCTTAATCTCTTGGTACCTCAGTTTTCTCATCTGTGAAATGGAAATAATAATAGTACTTACTTTATAGGGCTGTTGTGAGAATCACGAGGTAATGTTTGTTAAAACAAGTAGAACAGTGTTCATTATGAATCCTTATTAAATTTTAGTTATTAATATTAGTATTAGTATTTAGTTGCTGAGTCCAGAGGCCTTCTGCCTTCCTGCTTCAGCCATAAACATTTCTTATCAAAGAAAACATTCTCCTGGAGTTACCTGTCCCTCAAAGAAGCTGCAAGGAATCTCTCCTTTTAACAAGTGAAGTCTAGAAATAAAGTTATGTAGAAGGCAGCTTTCTGCATGTTCTGGAGCCTAAATTTCATCTGCATTTTCAACCGTATTTATAGTTTGAAATCTAACATCCTGCTCAGCCTGGTAAACTGGGAAGGAAGAGGTCCCCAAAGTGTGTGGCAAGCACATTTCTGGAGAGATGCCAACGGAGGACTTCTGTCCTGGGGTTGTAGAATTTAAATGCCAATATTATCTCTAAACGTTCTACCTGGCAGGGCCCAGGTTTCAGGTGGCATGAGGCTCCTTACATGTATCACTTATTTTCCTTCTGTGGGGAGTGGCAAGGCCTTGTGAGAGGCCAGCACAAGTGCGTCACTCCCGTCTCAGCTTTCCTTTTCTGAAGGTGTCAGACAGAAATTCACAGAGGTGGAGCTTTTGGTTTGCATAAACCATTATTCACCCTGTCAGAGTCTTCCATCCCAAACCCTTGGAAAGTTTCCTACATGCTCTTAAGTGAATATGAGGCTTTGGGCTGAGCCCTGGCCTCGGCTCATACTGGCATATGGTTCTGTGGCATTCATTGTGGGAGTGTGGCATATTGTGTACGTCAGAACAGCCTCAGAGGCTGGTTCTGGTTGGCAGCCTTCATGCCGTGGTTGCTCCGTAAGTCTCTGGCAGTCAGGGAATGTGGTGTTCTGCAGAGGAGGCACAGGGCTTCGTCGTGCTCAAAATAAAATGAAATATTTTATTTTGGGAGATACCAAAGGGTAGATAGCCGGGAAGTGGGAAGTCTCTGAACTCAGGCTGACCTGTCAGGGCTTGGTACCCCACATAGAAGATAAGAATGTCAGTGGATTATCTATAGTCAAGTTTGTGTTTGCCAGACAGAGATTCCAAACACATGAGGTCCTACAAAGCCTTGGCACCTAGGGTAGTGTTTGGTGTGCCACGACCTGACTTTGGAAATGGGGCACAGAGAAGAAAACATGGGTTTCAGACCCTGGCCGACAGCATTATTACTGGATAGCTGTGATCGTAGACAAGTTAGTTAATCTCGCTAGGTCTCAGTTTCCTCATCCATAGAATAAGGATAATAATACCTCCCTTCAAAATTTGTTGAGAGAATCACATGAGAAAGTGTACTTAAAAAGCATAAGAAATACTGTCCTATCAAAAGGATCTTCCAAGGCTCTCTTCCTCTTGGATGAGAACCTGGTGGCCAGAGCCTTGAAATTGTTTAGAGAGGAAGCCGGTTGCCAGAAAACGCCCTGGGAACCCACTGGGGCCTGAGGACCTGGCCCAGCCTGCCGGGCTGTGGCCCTAGAAGGATGTGCAGTCCAAAGGTCTGACTCCAGAAAGGGAGCGAACCTGTGGGATCAGGGTAGATATTGCAGTCTTCATCCTCTGCTAATGTGGCCCAAATGCTTCCCTATCACAGTGTTGCACTTTTATTGCACAGTATTGCAGTTTTTCAGATGGCTTTCTCCCTGTCCTCACAACAGCCTTGTGATGGCCAGATACATGCAGGGGCTGAGGTCAAGAGTAAGTAAGTGACTTGTGAGCACGTAGAAACCACAGTAGGAGCAACTCAAGTTCATCCAGTGCTTCCTGGGCTCTGCCCAGGTTCTGTGCTAAATGTTTTTCAAGCATCATTTGATTTTCTTTTTTTAGCAATTCTCTGAGATAGGTGCTAACACTAACTGCATATCACAGACGATTACAGAAATTAAGTACCTGTCTGTGGTCACCCAGTTAGTCAGTGGCAAAGCTAAGGTTTCAACTGAGGTAGCAGTGATCCACAACCGTATCTCGTCTGAGCTAGAACCCGGGCCTCTCCAGTCTCCCTGCTCAGATTTGGCACAAACAGTGAATCAGTTTCTCCCTGTTTTGTTAGGAAGGAGAACTACTCTACGTTATGTTCTCATTAAGGCCCCTCTGGACTTTGCAGGTTCCTGCTTCAGTCTCTGGAAGATCTGGACACAAGTTTAAGGAAACTAAACTCTCGCCTGTTTGTAGTCCGGGGACAGCCAGCTGATGTGTTCCCCAGGCTATTCAAGGTAAGTATGGAGGGCCCCAAAGAAGACCGTGAGTTTTTGCTTTCCAAGGGTCCCCACAGCTTGAATGAGATGATATTCTGACATGGAATAAGACATGGAAGTGCTTGAGGCTGGCCTGACTGTGCTGCTGGAAAAGTTGGGAGCAAATGCACTGGTCATAGTGCCCACAGAATGGGAACCGTTTCTGTGAGACCAGCGTCTCGTTGGAAAGTCCCCAGCTCAGTCCAGACATGAGCTGTGGCAAGTCATTCCACCCCGGACACCACAGGCTCCCTTGGATGTCTGCTTGACTCAAGCAACCAAGATTTATTAGGGCTCTTTCTATGCCAGGAGTTTGAGGGTGGGGCTTCCTGTTTATCAAGCAGTGTTTCCCATCTTGCTTTACTTTTCTTATTGTAGAAGTCAGCCTTTCTGAAGGAGCTTCCCTGTTTACCTGGGATGAATGACTGATAAAATCTTCACCTGGGTATTACATAGGTCTCTGTTTGCTCTACCAGATGGCCAGTCCCCCTCCCTGCCACCACCCTCTAAAAACACGTTTTAAAGCCCAAATGGCGTCAAAAGTACTCATAGACAGAGGGCGCACAAAATTGTTTTTATGCCCCTCTCGAAACCAGCTTCCTTCCCTACTCGTCCTGTGGGAAGAAAACAGGGAAGGCCTCATGTCAAGGCCAAGAGCTTAGCAAACATTTCGTCACACACTTCACCCACTGTCCCACATACGCACACATGCACAAGTCACTCAGCCCAAATAATAGCTGGTATTCACTGAGGGCTGACTGTGAGTCAGGCAGTGTTCCAGCTGCTTTGTATACATTAACTCACTTACTCCTCACAGCAGCTCTAGGAGGTGGGTGCTGTTTTCTTTCTTACAGATGTGGGAACAGTAACTTGCCCATGGTCACGAGGCTAAGAAGTGGTGGTCTAGGATTTGAGCTGAGGCTCTCTGACCCCAGAACTGTGTTCCTACCCACTGTACTATATCGATGCATTTGTCTTCCTTCTCCATCCACATTGCCCCACAGAGTGATTGCATTTAAAATGGAATCTGTATGGACTGCTAAGCATAGCGCCTTGCTCATAGTAAGGGCCCAGTAAGTGTTTGTTGCTGCTGTCCTTGGATGAGGGGTGACTCACCCTGCTCAGGACCTGCGTCTCAAAGAGGCCTGTGTCACGACCACATCAGCCTGTGTAAGGCCAGAGCGTTTGCCTAGGGATTCAGAGCTTTAAGGGACCATGACCAGAGACGTGGTTGGGATATGTTTTCCCTTTTGCTATTTGCATACTCTAGGGATTTTTGTGGGTGCTCAGAACTACTTTCTCCTAACATTGCTAGGACTCTAGAAATCCTTACCAGAAATGACTAAAGGCTTAGAAGAGAATTCCCTTCTTTGCAGCGTGCAGCTCCTCTAGTCTTTGATTTCTCTGACATCTGGAATAAAGATCGCTCCTCTCTCCCCATCTCTCTCAGACCCATTAGCTCTCTTTGCCACTGTACTTAGGAGTGTTGCTGTGGAAACCATTAGGACACTTCACATAGCACAATTTGCCAAGAAAATGAGGCCACAAGTTTGCAGGGCTATGAGGAGGTCTGAGAAAGGCTTGCCAAGCAGGCGGGAGGTGGTGATCCTGTCCCCTGCTGTCTGCACCAGTGAGTCAGTGCCTCTTTTTGGGACTGAGGGCTCCCCTGGGAGCGTTGTATTTATAGCTTCCTGCTGCATTCTCCTGTTACAGGGACACAGCAAGTTTACTGGGCTCGCCACCTCTCTCCTGACTCCACAAGAGAGAACCCTACCCTCAGTCTCTGCTTTTGTGCTGTTAGCTCACCTAACTGGCCTGCCCTCCTCGACCTTTAAGAACCTCAGATTGTTTGGTTTCCAGTTCGAGTCGTTGTCCCCAGATTGTTTTATGGCCATTCTAACATGTCTCTGGACTCACTCTGTTCACTCTCAGAAAGGAGTCAAGTGTCCAGCTTCCCCCTCCTTCCCCAACTCAGTGCTGAGTGTAACACATTCTCACCTTGCAGGAATGGGGGGTGACCCGCTTGACCTTTGAATATGACTCCGAACCCTTTGGTAAAGAACGGGATGCAGCCATCATGAAGATGGCCAAGGAGGCTGGTGTGGAGGTGGTGACCGAGAACTCTCACACACTCTATGACCTGGACAGGTGAGCGGGACGGGCCCCATGCATCAGATCACCAGTTGGGAGGGTCATTGATTTGAGCCCCTGCTAAGCAGAACTCAGGACAGTTCAGCAGTAGAGACACTTGGCATATGACGTGTTACATTTTTTGAGAAGCTGGAGGAGAATGGGCCAGAGTTTTACCCTGGAGAGCTTTACTCCCTTGGGATGACAGAGGCCTGTTAGGCCCAAGTGGTGAAAACAGTAGGGATCCCTAATATGGTCCTAAGTATGGGTGCAGTCCATCTGCTCCTCATACTCCCACTTCCGTCCCGCTCCTCAGGGCTGTCCTCTGACCTCCGTGGACCCATCCTGTTAACCCCCCAACAGACTTTTGTTCAAATAGGCCAATTTTGTTCAAATAGAAACTGAGATGAGTTTCCTGGGCCCCCCCCAGCTATCTAGGTTTCCAGGCCATGGATTTGGCTGTTGCTCAGGAGGCCCTAGAGATCCTGGCAGGGAGCTGGTAACTGCAGAGCAGCTTCCCTCCCCGGGCGATAGGCAGAGAGCCTGCAAGGAAACCTCTCCTCCTCTTCCCTGCTAGAGCTGTTATCCTCTTACTTCTGCTGCTAAGCCAGCAGCCAGCAGTGCTCCCTGCCCCTGTCTCCCCATCCCTTTGGTAGCTGCCAGAAGGCTAGGTCACGCAGCTGTGCACGTGAGTGGGGGCTCAGGAGGAAAGGCTGGGTGTGGAGCTCCTCCTCCTGCCATGTGCCAGACAAGTAGGGAGGTATTGCATGGGCAGCAGCCAAACTTATATGTCTGCTCATGGAGGGAGGGAGGGAGAGAACGATGAGAAGTGAACCTCCCAGCCAGCCAGGTCTTGCGTAAGCCACTTCTTGGCCAACGAGAACCCCAGGAATCTGGCTCCAAATCATCCCAATTCATTCTTATGTAAACAGTCACTTCTCTTAACCCTCCTGTATCTTTCCTTCTTTCATGAATGAAGCTCTGTTTCCCCTGCTCATAAAAAAATAGTTTGTGAACTGCAAGTGAGTATTAGTTATTACTGTTAATATTGCCAGCCCATTCTTTGATTTCAGGAGGACAGGCTGTTCTCCACCTTGCTGTTCTAGTAAATGGGGACCAGAAAGAATGATTTTCCAAGAAAGGAACACATTTGTAGTTTTTATCAAAGAACTTCCTCCAAGGCTCACACTGGCACTGGAAGGATTCCCCTGGCTCAGATGGCTAGACCTCGTACCAAGAAGCCTAGTAGGGACTTTTCTGTGATTAGAGAGATATGGTCAATCTTTGTCTTTAGGTGGCGCCATATGGACATCAGGGAACCTGGAATTGAGTCCCAGCTTTGACTGTGCCTTGCTTCCTTACCTGAGGCACCTGCCCCAGCTCTCTGGGCTTCCTTATTCCCCTTGGTAAAATGGAGACGTGGGTTCCCTTGTGCCCTCCTTCCTACTTAGGGATGGGACCCAGAATGAATGAGCAAAGCTGCCCTAACAGCCTGCAAAGTCTGTGCTCTGTTTTGGGTGGGCAGGGACCTGAACAAAAGCCTTGCGGTGACGTTAGGTGCACTTTGGGGTCCCCAGGATCATCGAGCTCAATGGGCAGAAGCCACCCCTTACCTACAAGCGCTTTCAGGCCATCATCAGCCGCATGGAGCTGCCCAAGAAGCCTGTCGGCTCAGTGACCAGCCAGCAGATGGAGAGCTGCAGGGCCGAGATCCAGGAGAACCACGATGAAACCTATGGCGTGCCCTCCCTCGAGGAGCTGGGTACGTAGTTCGTGCCAAAGCCTCTTGTGCTGGCACTAATTACTTTCTGAAGAAGCTTTTATTGTTTTTTCTTTGTCACAATAAGATATGTTATTTTAGAAAACACAGAAAAACAAAAATAGAAACAGCAATCACCAATACCCCACCATCCAGAAATAACCACTCTTAACTTTGATGTATGTCCTTCCAGTCTTTTTTCTGTACCTATCCATATATGTAGTCTTCTGTTTCTAGTTCAAAAGCCTCTACTTTTGTACTTCCCCCTCTTTAACCATATAGACCCAGTCTGGGGCTGCCATCAGTGGCTTCTCAGTACCAGAAACTAATATTGCCTCTATTAAAAGGGGTCAATCAGTCAGCCTCCCAAGTTACACACCTTTTCTCCCTTCTGCCTCCTCTCCCATTTTTGGATCTGCACAAAGTTAGCATTTCTCTCCCGAGAACCACAATCATTGCCAGCTAGCCTGAAAGGACAAGAATTCCATGTTGTTCTAATATGCCTGGAATGGGGAGTGTCTGGGATAGGGACGGCAAGGGAAAGGAGGAAACTAGTAGTGGTGGGAAGAGAGCCAGTGACCTAGAAAATGCTGAACACTTTAAGGATTGTGTCAGCCACAGTAGCACCAAGAACACATGGTTCGAAGAACAGACCAGCCTGTCAAGACTTGCTGAGTTACTCCTGAGGAGGCCTGGTCTCCGGTCTATGACTTGTTCTTCTTCTTGTAGGGTTCCCCACTGAAGGACTTGGCCCAGCTGTCTGGCAAGGAGGAGAGGCAGAAGCCCTGGCCCGACTGGATAAGCACTTGGAGCGGAAGGTACGGGCTCCCTTTTCTGGGATGCAGATACTGATGCCTGTGGTGTGTACTGTGGGATCAGGTTCGTGTCCCTTCGGGCCTCTAGGCTCAAACTGGTTGAAAAATGAAAAACCTTCCTGACAGGTATAATAGTAATAGTAGCAGTTACCATGTATTGGGAGTCCTTACCATGTGCTGTTCATTGAGCCAAACATTTGTGAGTTAAACACTTGCTTGCATTGTCTTTCTTAATCTTTCCAGTAGCCCTACAAGATAGGTATTGAGGTTTCCATTTTTCCTATTAGAAAATTGAGCTTAGAGAATTTAAGTAACTTGCCTGAGGTCGTGCAGTTAGTAAGTAGTAGAGCAAGACCTTGTTCTGTGGTATTCTAAAGTTTATATTATGGGCAGGTCCCCCTTATTTGGAAGGAATCTGGTAATAAATATGGTAAGTGCTATGATGGATAAAGGATATGGTGCAGGAGAATCATAGTGAAGGAACTGGGAAAGAGGTTACTTCTGGGGGATGCATGTGGGATGGTCCATAGACAAGTTCTGGGGTGGGTAGCACAGTTCTGGTTGTTGAACTTTGGTGGGGGTTACACAGGTGTTCACCTTAGAACAATTCATTAAGCCAACGTATTTGGTGGTTTTCTGTATTTGTACTTCGTTTAAAATAGAAAGCCTTTAAAAGGAGTATGGGCAGGGAAAAATACCTAGCGTCTGTTACAGTTATTTAACCTCATACCTCAGGGACTGTGTTTAGGTTGTGACTTTCAGGAGGCGTAAAAATTAGTGGTGAGGGGAAAGGAAGGCAACATTCCATGCAGAGGGAACTGCTTGTGCAAAGGTGAGCAAGGGTGCGGTGCTTCAAGAAGTCTTATGTGGCAGGAGTGGAGAGAAGAGTGGCAAGAGAGGCAGCTAGAAAGATGGGCACTCCCAGACCATGGCTCATAACCGTGTTGAAATTTAGGCTTCTAGCCTAAGATAGCAGAAAGCCCACTGCACATCTGATCCCGAGGGACATTTTTAAAAGATCATCCTGGTTCCAGTGTGCAGAATGGGTTTGAGGGAGACGATTAAGTGCAGGGAGATCAGACCAGCGCTGTCGAACAGCTAGTTGTCCAGTTTATGCATGTTTTCAGCCTGAACCTGGCTGGTGGCAATGGGGAATAGAAAGAAAACACATTCAAGAAATATTTGGATTGTAGAGTTGACAGAATTTGGTGAGGGGAAAGTCAGGGCAACCTGGTTAATGACAAAGTATTTCTGAGTTAAGGAATGCCAATGGAGGGGTGAGTTTCAAGAAGGAAGTATTTTATTAAATTTGCGGTACCTGACAGGCAGACAAGTAGAGTCTTTAACAGCAGTTGGATGGGGCAACTTGGGAGTCTAGGAGAATGATCGGGATCGGAGCAGCAGACATGGTGATCGTCTGTGAACAGATGGTATTGGGAGCCGCGGGATTGGGTGAGATCACCTAGGAAGACAACTGAACAGTTGGCCCAGGACAGAGCCTTTCGTTACCAGCATTTAAGAGGTCTGTAGAAGAGGTGGAGTGGGCAGAAAACCGAGAACAGCCAGCCAGGATGGAGGCCACCAGAATCATGTGTCAGAGGCCAAAGCAATTGAAGGTGTAGAGCCAGGAGTGGCCAGCAGGTGGAGTGCTGCTGAGAGGTCTAGAAATACGAGGACACAAAATGCCTACAGGATTTAGTGGCTTGGAAGTCACAGGAGACTTTGGTGGGAGCCTACTTGACGGAGTGAACAGCAGAAGCTAAACTGGAGTGGGCTAGAACGTGGAGGTGGAGATGGGTAAATGAGAGACGCTGGATATGAAGGCAGGAGAGAGGACCCATAGATGTGAAGAGATATGGGGTACTAGATGTTCTTTTGTTTTGTTTTCAAAGTGGAGAAATAAGATAATATTTCCGGTATTTTGGGAGTGGAAACTAGAGAGGGAGAGGTTGAAAGTACAAGAGAGGGTGATTGTATAATGATACAGCTTTTACAGTGTGACTGTGTGATTATGAAAACCTTGTGTCTGATGTTTTTTATCTAGGGTATGGACAGATGAGTAAAAACTGCGGATAAAAAATAAAAATGGGGGACAAAAATTAAAATAAATTGGGTAGATAGAAATACTAGTGGTCAATGAGAAGGAGAGGTAAGGGGTATGGTATGTATGAGTCTTTTCTTTTTTCTATTTATTTCTTTTTCTGGCGTGATGCAGATGTTCTTAAAAAAATAATAATAATAACCATGGCGATGAACACACAACTGTGTGATGATATTGTGAGCCATTGCTTGTACACCAGGTATGGAATGTTTGTATGTTAAGATTTATCAATAAAAATATTTTTTAAAAAAAGAAAGTGTAAGAGAGGGAAGGAAGAAAAGAGGACTCCAAGGCAGGTGGAGGTCTTGGCCTTGGACAGGATTGCAAGAGGGAAGAAAGAGAAGGGGTAGGTGTGGATGCAGGTAAGTGTGGAGGTTTCTGGCTGAAAGTTGAGGTGATTCTCACCTAATGTCTTTGCTTCTTTTATGATCAGGGTACAAGGTCATCTGCTAAAGGATAGTAGGGGAGGTTGGAGGTTTGAGGAGGATGTGAAGTTTATGAAGCAGTCACCATGGAGAGGATGGGTGCTAGGAGTTCACAAAGGTAACACAGTTATTAGGTGTAGTGGAAAGAGACTAGAATCTGGAGTCAGAAGGCCAAGCCACTCCAGCCCTGTTCCTTACCATCTTTGAATCCCCAGGAGAATCACATAACTCTTTGAACTTAGTTTCCTCATTTTCAGAAAGCAGTAGTGATAGATGCTGCCACAGAAGATTGTTATGCTCAGAGGAGAGAACACATGTACTGCAGTGAATTATGAACAGTAAAGTTCTATGCCGGCAGCGATTGTTGATAAAAATAAGACCAGTGATATTGAATGACAAATAGCCCCAGAAATGTCATTCTCTGTTCCCTAGGAATGGTTTGGGAGTTCCCTCCTTTCCCAGCTGCTGTTGAGCAGTGATGAGAGGTCCCTGGCTAGCCATGATGCAGTAGCAACCTCAGGAGCCCCTAGTGACTACAGCAGGGGCTAAGACAGGGGTACATTTTTTCTGGAAAGTAGAAGCCTTTTTCCTTTTGTTACTTTTCCTATAGTTACAGGGTTTGTTCAATGTTTTCAGTGTTCTTTCACATCTTTCATTTTATTTTACCCCAGAGGTGGGAAATTTTGTTTTCATTTAATTGATTAAGTAGCTGAGAGACAAAATAACTTGTTTAAAATCATACCGTGAGTTAAATAGTGGAGACAGGACGAGATGATGGGCTCCTTCATTTGGACTGGTAGTGTTTCCTGTGCAGAACCTGAAATAGTGGAGTGAACCTATCATCCAAATGCTGGCTCCATGATTTTCTGTTCTGTAGCCTTATGCAGATTATTTAAGCACCCAGAGCCTCAATCTTTTCCCTCTATAACATCAGGGTAATGAGACTTACCTTGTAGGGCTACCATGAAGCTTAAATTAAGGTGAGATAATATATGCGAAATGCCTATGGAGGTCCCTGGTACAGAGCACAATTAGAATCCACTTTGGGGCAAGGTCAGCTTTCTAAATAGATAAGTAGGTGGCTGCCTGTGAGTTCTGCCAAAAACCCTTTTTCCTGGCATGTGGCTATGGAGTTAACTAGGAGTTAGTTCCTTTGAGTCAAGAGTTATATCTTAAAGCAGATAACACAGATCAAAGTGTCCTCTGAATTCAGTTATCAGTGATTGATACCTGATGTGAATTAGCATAAAAAATGCAAATTAAAAAGGGATATGCTAATGCAGGCGAGCTTCCGTACAGGAGAACAGGAGCGAGGAGCCTTAGCCCTGGGTGGAAAGCCCATGTGGAAGAGTTGTCAGAAGGCCCTGGGTTTCTGAAGGGAACAGGGTGGAAATGCCAGTCGTGAAGATGGTGGAGGAAATGGGAAAGGGAGGCTTGGGAGACAAGCACTGCCCACTTCTGTGAGCTTGGGGCCCACCCTGATTCGGTAGTCAAGTCAGGAACCAGAAGGCTTCCTCCAGGCCTTTCCTCTCTTCACCTTCTCTGTTCGCTGCAGGCCTGGGTTGCCAACTACGAGAGACCTCGAATGAATGCCAACTCCCTGCTGGCCAGCCCCACGGGCCTCAGCCCCTATCTGCGCTTTGGGTGCCTCTCCTGCCGCCTCTTCTACTACCGCCTGTGGGACCTGTATAGAAAGGTGAGGATATGGTAAAGGCAGCATCCCCCACTGGAGGGGGGGTCCCCATAGAGGGCAGTTGGTGGGTTGGGGCCTCTGGGCCAGTCAGTCCCCCCTGAAAAGGGCCTGTCCTTCTCTCCCTTAGGGAGAGAATCATAGTCTTATGATTTTAGGAAAATCATTATTTGCTTGGAGGTCTGATCTCTTTTAATTGTTCATAGCTCTCAGTCCAAGCTGTGGTATCTAACTTATATAAGTTTAGACTGAGCATTTTTTTGTATTTATTTTTTATTATCAAAACTAAACAACATACAAGCATGAACATTCTTAACATACAGACATTCCATACATGTTGTATAATCGGTGGCTCACAATATCATCATATAGTAGTATATTCATCACTATGATCATTTTTTAGAACATGTGCATCACTCTGGAAAAAGAAACAAAAAGAAAAAAAGAAAAGACTCATACACACCTCATCCCCCACCTCTCCCTCCCAGCGATCACCAGCACCTCCATCTGCTCAGTAGATTTTAACCTTTGTTCCCCCTACTTTTTTTCTATACCCCTTTCCACTCCCTTTCATTGTTCACTAGTATTTCAATCTACTCAATTTATTTTAACATTTGTTCCCCTTATTTATTTTTAATCCATATTTTTTACTGATCTGTCAATATCGTAGACAAAATGAGCATCAGAGACAAGGCTTCCGCAATGACACAGTCACACTGCAAAAGCTACATCACTGTACATTCATCCTCAAGAAACATGGCTACTGGAACACAACTACAGCTTCAGGCGCTTTCCTGCAGCCTCTCTAGTACACCCCAAACCAGAAAGGGGATAGATATAAAATGCACAAGAACAACCTCCAGGACAGCCTCTCTTCTCTGCCTGAAATCCCCCAGCCACTGACACTCCACTTTGTCTCATTTCTCTCTTCACTCTTCGGCTGAGAAAGCCCTCTCAAACCCCTGATGCTGAGTCCCAGCTCATTCTAAGATTTCTGTCCCACGTTGCCAGAGGTTTACACCCCTGGGAGTCATGTCCCTCATAGAGAGGGGGAGGGCGGTAAGCTTGCTTGCCCTGTTGGCTGAGAGAGAGAGAGAGAGGCCACATCTGAGCAACAAAAGAGGTTCTCTGGGGGTGAGTCCCAGGCCCAACTTTAAGTAGGCTTAGCCTGTCCCCTGCAGGTATAAGTGTCATGTGAACAAACCCCAAGATGGAGGGCTCGGTCCACTGACTCGGCTGCCCCCACTGCCTGCGAGAACACCAGAAACTCTAAATGGGGAAGTAGAATTCTAGCCCCCTCACCATTCCCCCAAGGGGGCCCCGCAAACACGTTTCTATTTACTATTCAAATCGCTCTGGGATTTAAGACTGAGCATTTTTTATGTGTGCTGATGGGAAAACTCCCTTTGGCTTTCTCGAAAGTGGAGCCAAACAGAGAACCCTGAAGACAAGGATCATGACCCAGACTGGGAGACTTTGATTCCTCATGCAGAACCCTGCTGTGATAGCACTTTCCACTGCCTGACTCTCTCCAGCCACCATGTTGGTCAGTCCCTGGGCCACTGGGAAGAGAGGGCTTTGAATCTGCAGGCATGCTGCCTGCACTTCTTCGAGGGGACAATACTTCCATATCCAGGTGGTTTGGCCACCAAATGTGTGGTGGCTCTAGTTCCTCTGTGGGAGAGGCTGAGTTACATGGCGCTGAGAGCTGAACGATTGTTTGCACCATGTGCTGCTCCCACCCCTCAGGTGAAACGGAACAGCACACCACCCCTCTCCCTGTTTGGGCAACTCCTGTGGCGAGAGTTCTTCTACACAGCAGCCACCAACAACCCCAGGTTTGACCGCATGGAGGGGAACCCCATCTGCATCCAGATCCCTTGGGATCGCAACCCTGAGGCCCTGGCCAAGTGGGCCGAGGGCAAGACAGGCTTCCCTTGGATTGACGCCATCATGACCCAGCTGAGGCAGGAGGGCTGGATCCACCATCTGGCCCGGCATGCTGTGGCCTGCTTCCTCACCCGCGGGGACCTCTGGGTCAGCTGGGAGAGCGGGGTCCGGGTGAGTGCTCTCTCAGCGGGGAGCTGGCATGTGCCTTCTGGGAAGGTGCATCAAAGGGCAACTCCTTTCTGGGCTGGGGTCTGGGTTGGGATTCCTGGGTCCAGGAGATCCCCTCCAAATCCCCCTTGGCTTGCCCTCCCTCAGCAGAAGGGCTTGGGCTCGCCTCTCCACCTGGGGCTGCTTAGTTAGGAAGAACCGTAGCAATAGGTCCTCAAGGAGATTGGTTCTTCCACCATTTCCCCTTTAGGTCTTTGATGAGCTGCTGCTGGATGCAGACTTCAGCGTGAACGCAGGCAGCTGGATGTGGCTGTCCTGCAGTGCGTTCTTCCAGCAGTTCTTCCACTGCTACTGCCCTGTGGGCTTTGGCCGCCGCACAGACCCCAGTGGAGACTACATCAGGTGAGCTGCAGACCAGACTTGGGCTCCTCCTGAGATGGTGTCCCTTTGGCCCTTCGAAGAAGGTCCCTGGAGTGTTGACCGGTCATCTGGTATGTGTGTTTCAGGCGATATCTGCCCAAACTGAAAGGGTTCCCTTCTCGTTACATCTACGAGCCCTGGAACGCCCCTGAGCCGATACAGAAGGCTGCCAAGTGCATCGTTGGCGTGGATTACCCACGGCCTATCGTCAACCATGCCGAGACCAGCCGGCTTAACATTGAGCGAATGAAGCAGATTTACCAGCAGCTCTCCCGCTACCGGGGACTCTGTAAGGAGCCACTCCCCCTCTCCCCACCCCCTAGCCCAATGAAGGGAAGGATAGTACCTGCAGCCCCATAGGTGGATAGATGGCTAATTCCAGATATTTGCACAGGAAGACCTGAATGCTGTCTTTAAGGCTAAGTTAATGTGACCTCCTAGAGCCTAGCACACTGTAGACTGGGCCTTTCTGAATAGTTGTGGGGCAACTGAGATGGAAGCTCAGCGGCTAGTTGTGGGGCAACTGAGATGGAAGCTCAGCGGCTGGTCCAGACCTCCCCGCCTTGTTGTCTCCTGTCAGATTGCCTTCTGGTTACTCCCCGCCTCTCTTCCAGGTCTGCTGGCCTCTGTCCCTTCTTGTGTGGAAGACCTCAACAACCCTGTGGCAGAGCCAGGCTCGAGCCAGGCTGGGAGCATGAGCAGTGCAGGTGAGTAGCACCTGTGGCCAGAGCTGGTCTCAAGAGCACTACAGAAGTGCCTCTGCTTTAGTCATTCCGGGTGCGGGGAGAAGGCAGACCAAGTCCCTGCCCTGCTGGAGCCTATATTCCACCTGGGAGACACAAATGGTGTAAGAACCAAATAGGATCAGCTCAGATAGCACGTGCTTCAGGGAAGATTAAATTGAGTGGCTTGAAAGAGAGGACTGAGAAGAGAGGGGTGACTTAGGTTAATTTAGATGGCACTGTCACGGAACATCTCTCTGAGCAGGAGCCAGCTTTTCCAGGGTCTGGGGAAGAGCATTCCAGACAAAGGGACTAGCAAGAAAAGGCCCAGAGACAGGCACTAGCTTAGCCCATTTAAGGGAGGCCACATTGACCTGGTCATGCTTTCCTTGGACATTTACAGGCCAAGGAAGGCCAAGGGCAGGTCATAGGTGCACCATGCTGGCATTCCATCAGTGAGCAGGTGCCCTGTCCCCTAAAGAGCTGCCACAGCATCATTTAGGGTCATCGTGCCCATATGCACAGTCTGTGTGACACTGTGACAGGCTTCCCTGCAGGCCCGAGATCACTACCCAGCGGTCCAGCATCCCCCAAACGCAAGCTGGAAGCAGCCGAGGAGCTACCTGGTGAAGAACTTAGCAAGCGGGCCAGGGTGGCAGAGTTGCCCACTCCAGAGCTGCCGAGCAAGGATGTCTGAGGGTGAGTGACAAAGCTTAGACTTACCTTTAGGAGGGAATGTGAGAGAGAGGTGGGGTTGGTTTTGAAAATGGCTGTCCTCCCAGCTGGAGGTTAAGATACAGTAAACTAGGTGCAAATCTGGCTGGAACTGCATGACATTTCCAGATCTTGGCTCAAAAAAATCCTACTGTTCTTACTTCTATACCTTCTGAAATATAGAAGGACATTTAAAAGTAGAGAGCCCTTTTTTTTGCCAGCTTAGGGGAAAAAAATTGTTGGGGGCATGTGGCTCTTTCTAACCTAGCAAATCTAACAGAAATGTCACAGAGACCGGGATATGGGCTGTGTAAGAAACGGTCCCGGTCCCGCGGCAGGGACTGAAGATGCTCCGAGTTCCCTGCGCCCTCCCCAGCAGGCGTGCTCTAGGGGCCGGCCAGCAGAGGGCAGCACTCACCACTCAGAAGAGCCCTGCTGTGGCCCGTTCAGCCCAGCCCCTCTAGTGGGTTTTGCAGGTTCAGCCTTCCTAAGGACCATTAGACCCAGTCTCCCCAATATCTTTGCCTTTTTTAACCATTTTGTACTTTTCTGTCAGTTCTCATCTTTCTTGGAAGCCTCCTAAACATCACAAAAAAACTGGCTCTGTGCAGTGATGTCAATCACTGTCCACTTTGAGTCATTGTCTCAAGCTGTTCCCTGTGTGTCATTGCATCATTAGATTGGAGGATGGTTGTTCTCCTCTGAACTGATTGATTCTCTTTTTTTTTTTTCCCCCAAATCCTCTCACTTCAGGGCCAGGGCAGGGGCCATCTTTTTTGGGTGTCTGAGCTTGTATGCTCAGTAACCTGTGAATGTTTGATGCTTGTCCCCTTTACTAGGCTCTTTTCATAGACCTTGCTGATGGGGAGATTTCTGCTCTCTTGTTCCTAGAAGCAGCAGCATCTGCTCTCTTAGTTATCTCTTAGCTCTGTGGTACTAAGCAAGGATCATTCTCTATTAAAAAATCTTTGATTTTCAAGTGAGAAGACTGAAGAACAGAGCAGTTAAATGTCTGGGTCAAGGTTTTCTCAGCAAACTGCTAGCATCCAATCTACTATGAAATTGTCAGTAGGAGGAAGGGCACGTATCAGACATTTAAAATGTGATATGATGCCCACCCATAAGGATATAATGGTCTGACTAGAAAAGAAGACAAATAGCATATTCCTAGACAAATGATACAGATTCTATCAGCATTAGCAGAAGACAGCTACAGGTGGGCTGGGGTGATCAGGGAGTATATCCCAGAGATTTCCAGTGGGGGCCTAGAGATGAATTGGATTTAGGTAGTGAGGAGGGCATGTCACGTACGTAAAACAGCTTACAGAAACCTGATCTTATACAAGTTATTTACCTGCCATGAGACTCAGGTTTCCTGTCTATAAATTAGGTTTGTTGTTGCAAAGATTAAATGATTAATATATACATGTCTGTTAATAATATGAGGGGCTGCTAGGAATAGAAAACCTGATTACTATGGCTTAAACAAACAAGGGTTGACTTTCACCACCTAAACAAGAGCCCAGAGGCAGATATTGCTGGTTTGGGTTGGGTGACTCAACAATGTCAGCCAATTTTTCTGAGATTTTCTTGACCTTTTCTTCATGGTCTCAAAGTGGCTGCCATAGCCGCAGCCATCAATTCCTCATTCAGTGTAGGAAAGAGAAGGAAGAACAGTCACAGCTGCACTCATTCATTCAATAAACATATACCTTATGTCCACAATTTTCAGACAGTATTCTAGGCGTTGGGATTACAGATGTGAACAAGACTGACAAAGTCCCTTCCCTCTTGGGTGAGTCTTAGTGGGAGGAGATAGACAATAAACAGTATGTGTGTAAAGAGTCTGTAAATACTGTGAAGAAAAAAAATAAAGTCTGAAAAGAAAAGAATAAAGGTTGAGGGCACAGTGGAGATTGCAGTTTATAAGAGTTGTCAAAGGAGTGGGTCTCTTTTCCCTTTTATCAAAAAAATAAAAGCTTTCCCAGGTCACTCATCCCCCACCTTTTCACTTGGGTCTCATTGGCCAGAACTGAGTCACAGAGTCACCCTCAGAGTGGAAAGTGGGGATCAAGATTGTTTGGATTCATTCACATCAGTGGTTTTCCAACTTTAGGGTGAATCAGAATCCCCTAGTAGATTTGCTAAACCACAGCTTGCTGGCTCCACCCCCAGAGTTTCTGATTTAGTAGGTCTGGGGTGGGAGCTGAGAATTTGCATTTCTAATTGGTTCCCAGGAGTTGTTGATGGTGCTGGTCCAAGGACAAGGTTCTGAGAAGCACTGACTTAGACTAATCACGATCCATTGTCTGGGCCAAGCCTGTGGCTCCTGAAGAAGACCTAATAGCTAGGAGGTATGGGTGCTGGTAGACAGCCAACAGTGCCTGCACAGTATGCCTGGCTCATAGTGAATACTCAGAAAGTTAGAATCACTGTTTCAGAAGAACAGAAGGTGAGGGTTCGGTCCTATCATGGAGGGTCTTCAATGTCAGACTGAGTCCCTTGGTGTTTTCGTTGGAGCTAAGGAACATTTTGTAACAGGAGAATGATATAATCAAATGTGTTTGAGGAAGATTAACCAGACTTTGGGCTGGGACCTGGAGAGGAAATGGGGGTGGGGAAGGTGGGGTGGAGGAGTGCAGCTGAGCCTCTGAGACGGGGCTCCGAGTGAAGATGTTACTAGGATGCAGAGGTAAGTGTCTGTTGCTAGCCCTGTAGTCCAGGAGATTGTCCGTCAGCCTGTTGGGATTTTAAGGATGGATTCTCAGAGGTTTACTATGCCCTTAACCCCTGATTAATTGGATAGGTAGTCCAGCTAGGCTGTTAAGGTTGGAAGTTGAAGCCAAGAGGTCGGGGAACTTGGGCAGATACAGTTTCCCTCCGCGACAGACTGGGGAAGGTTTCCGTGGGAACTTTTAGAGCAGAATGCACACTTGGGTTTCACTGCATGTGGCGGCGTCTGGGCCTCAAGGTGTGCAGCGTCCTCATCATGTCAAGCTAGCACTTTTTGAAGATTAAGCAGGCACTGGACTGGGACCTGAACATTTTGTCACCTGGCCTACCCACTGAGCATGGTAAAGAAAGAAATTGGGGAAAGAAAATGAAAAGCCACATGTGACAAAAGTCTTGGAATAAGCACAATCACGAGTAGCTTGCAGATGCCTCCCAGGGCATCTGTGATTGTGTAATGTTACTGCAGTCAGTGCCAGCACCCTGGGCTGGATAGACCATGCAGCAGCGGCTGTGTGGTCCAAGTTGATAGAATATTATGTTGCGAGGCAGGACTTGCCTCTTTTCCACCTCCCCACCCCCCAACAGTTTTAGTTGTATGACTTTGGACAGGATACATAACCTTCCTGAAATGCCTTAGGTGTGAAGTGCGAATAATAATTCTTTACCAGCCTGAAGGCTCCGTCCTAGACCTTTTGAGGGCCCGTTTAGCTGTGCTGTATAGTTTTGTGATTGTTTCAGGCCTGTGGCAACGCACAGGGAAGACAGCCGTTGACAGTTTAAACTGATATAGGGGAAAACATGTCCTGACATCAGTAGATTCCATGCTTACCTAAATCCACACCAGCTGTGTATTATGCATTTAGTTTTGTTTGTTACAGTGTTCACTAAACCGAAAAACAAGCTAGCCTCCAAATGGCAGTCATTTCAGCTGATTCCCAGTAATCCCCAAAGCTGCTGACTGCTCAGGATTCCATTATCCTTGAATAGTTTACAGATTTTTTTCTCATTGCTCCAATTGTTTCACCATCAGGGTGAAACAAGGGAATAGCTCACATGTTCAGTTTGCCCTTCTGTTGGGACATGGTGATCTGTGGAGAGAAGCCCAGTGATACGAGGGTCATGGCCAGGGGTTGCCTCTTCCCTTCCTGCCTCTACTTCACTCAAGCTTTGCTACCTGTGGGGCTTCATTAAGTAACACCTGCCCTCTTGCATCTCTTCATTGTCTGTTTGACATTTATTTAGTTCTGCACTCCTTCGTTTCTTGGAATAACGGATATGAAAGGCACTGGGCAATCTAGAAAATGCTACAGTTACTAGAGTAGAAGGCAGCATGGTATTCAGAAAAGAGCCTGGGCGCTCTTACCAGTGTCTGAATCTCGTCTCAGCGCCTCCACTGAAAATGAGGGAGTCAGGCCTCAGTCTCCATCCCCCAGCACCTTCCCTGGCACTCAATAAATAGTTGTCACTTGTGATGGCCCCGCCACTTTTTTATGATTTGTTTGGCACAGAAAGGCTTAGGGTGTGGTTAACTGAGGAATTAGGCAGAGCTCAGAGCTTCGGCTCTGTATCCCGTCCAGGCCCAGCTGCATCTCTTGTTCTTTCCTGGTTCTAGCTTGGGAGCTGGCACCAAAGCCTTGGCCTGTTCAGATCCTGGGCACCGTGCCTTGCCCAATATGGTGGGGAGAGGAAAACATTTTAGATTTGATTACAGTCTCCGAAGAAAGTTTACTTCAGACCTTCAGCTGTTGGGGTTCCCTTTGCTAACGTAAGCGCAGTCATGCCCACACACACATCCTCCACCAGGGCTAGGATGAGGGGAGGGGAAGGGAGGATTTACATCTAACGGATAGGATGGGGTGTGAGGGCAGGGGTGTCCAGAAGACCATCCTAACTAAAACGGGGGCACACAGGAGGCAGTCATTAAGTTATTTTTTGTTCCAGCTGTCTCTGTGTTTCTTGTATTAATGACAGGTTGGAGGAGTTGGACACTGAGAGATTGATTTTTCAGTGCATGTTTATGAGTTGATTTTTTCCCTTGGTACCTCTCCCCAGGCCAGTCTTCCCTTCTCTTTAGTGCTGCTGTCATCAGTTTCTTGCAAGGTCTCATTTGATTTACCCAGCTCCCTTTTTCTGCAGACTTAAACCCGAGCTTGAGAACAGAGCACTGGATCTAGTTATCTGCTGATTAAGCAGGTTGAGTAACTAGCTAAGCAGACTTTTGACTAGCTTTTTAGACAAAGACTCTCTGGTTCCACTAAACCTTGGTTTTCAGTATTGATGAAACCGTCAACCCACCCTACAGGGATTTGGGTCACTGGGACTTACGTGAGGCCAGGACATCACTACCTCCCTTCATGGGTCTAGGCCACAACTAAATCGTGCCTGAGTCAGTGAGTGTGAAGTGTCATTATGTCTGCTTTCCTCTGCCTCATCCCTCTTGTGTTCTCATCTCCAGCATTGATTCTTTTTTTAATTCTAATTCAATCTTATTGATATATATTATATATTCACATACCATGTAATCATCCAAAGTGTCCAGTCAGTGGCCTACAGTATCATCATATAGCTATGCATTCATCATCACTATCGACTTTTTTTTCTTTTTTGTGAAAAATAACATATATACTAAACAGCAATACATTTCAAAGCACACTGCAACAATTATTTACGGAACAGATTTCAGAGTTTGGTATAGGTTACAATTCTACAATTTTAAGTTTTTACTACTAGCTGCTCCAAGGCACTGGAGACTAAAAAAAAATATATTAATATAATTGTTCTGCACTCATACTCATTTGTTAAACCGACCTTCTCTGTCTAACTCCACCATCACCTTTGATCTTTCTCCCACTCTTTAGGAGCTGTCAGTATGGGACGGGGATGGAACTAGTTGATGTTCTGGAGAGGCTGGGCCCTCTGCATTTCAGGACTTTTTTGGCCTAGGAACCCATGTGGAGGTTGTAGATTTCTGGAACGTAGGCCTAGTGCATGGAACCTGTATAAAATCTCTTATAAAGCTCTAGGTGTTCTTTAGGGTTGGCAGGAATGGTTTTGCTTGGGGTTTGGAAAACTATGATAGGTAGCAATGTCTAACTGAAGCTTGCGTCAGAGTGACCTCCAGAGTAGCCTCTCAACTCTATTTGAACTCTCTCAACCACTGATGCCTTATTTGTTACACTTCTTTTCCCCTTTTTGATCAGGATGGCATTGTCAATCCAAGTTCAACATTGATTGTTAAACCCTTTTTGAGAGTCTGATGAAGGATCTCTTCCCAGAAGATTGCACATGTTCACATGAACAAAAACATGCATATAAGTTCGGGGTCTTAATGGACTGCCCCAGAGCCTATCCTTGGACCTTTGAAGGTTCCAGAACCCCAGTTTAAGAGCCTTTGTTCTAAGGACTCTGAAAGTACTCTTTTTCTTTCTCCTGCCCGTGTAGGTAGAGAAGTTAGAGAAAATGGAGGCATCGGGTAAGGAAAGTCTATAGTGGTAAAATAAATAAATTTGGAAATTTTCTGTTTCAGAAAAATTGTTGCCATCTCTTTGGCTTAATGACAGGAGCTGAGACAGACTTGCGTATGGAATATATACTCACAGAATGTTTGACTAAACATATATACACTTTAGCAACAAATATATTTATTTGTTGTGAAAATATGGCTGTGTTGTAGTATAAACTTGAGGGGGAAAATTGGTAAAAATAATGCACATTTGAAAGAATTAGACACACAATACTGATCCATACCAGTATTGACTGCTACATCCACTCTCTGCCCAGATTCTGCATAAATCATCATCATCTGGATAAAATCTGCTCCAGATTAAGCATATGACCTTAAAAGAGTTGCATACGACAGAAGACGGATTTTTAATCCATGAGTCTAGTGTCTGACTCTTAAGAGCATTTTCCCTTTTCTAATAACATCTTAATTTTCATTTATGTTGCTGAGATATTAGTCTTTATGCCACCATGTTGAATTTCTTTTCAAGCTTCTAAAGGTCTTAGTGGGCATACTGTTAACTTAAAAACAGGAGTTGAGAGTCAGACCTGCGTTTCCTATCTTGGCTCTGGCACTTATGAATACTGGATTCTTTTTTTTTTTAATTGAGAAATCTTCACACACATATAGTCCCTACATGGTGTACAATCAGTGGCTCACAATATCATCACATAGTTGTGTATTCATCACTATGATCATTTTTAGAACATTTTCATCACTCCAGAAAAATAAATAAAAAGAAGAAACCATACAGCCCATACTGCTTGCCCCTCCTTCTCATTGACCACTATATTGCAATCCTCCCCAATTTTTTTTTTACCCCTTATCTGCCCCCCCCCATTATTTATTTGTTTTTTGTCTTGATTTTTTTACTGATCTGTCCATACCCTGGATAAAGGGAGAGTCATCCACAAGGTTTTCACAATCACACAGTCACATTGTAAAAGCTGTATAGTTATACTATTGTCTTCAAAAATCAAGGCTACTGGAATACAGCCCAGCAGTTTCAGATACTTCCCTCTAGCTACTCCAGTACACCATAAACTAAAAACAGATATCCATGTAATGCACAAGAATAACCTCAAGGATAATCTCTCAACTGTGAAATCTCTCGGCCACTGAAATTTTATTTTTTCTCATTTTTCTCCTCCCCCTTTTGTTCATGAAGGCTTTCTCAGTCCCATGATGCCAGGTCCTGGCTCATCCCTAGGAATCATGTCCCACATTGACAGGGAGATTTACACACCTGAGAGTCATGTCCTACCTAGGAGGGAGGGCAATGAGTTCAGCTGCCAAGCTGGCTTAGAGAAAGAGGCCACATCTGAGCAACAAAAGAGGTTCTCTGGGGATGACTCTTAGGCATATAAATGCCATAGCCTTGAGCAAGTTACTTAACTTCTCTGAGTTTCAGTTTTCTCATCTGTAAAAATGGACCCAAAAAATTAATGCAATTATACTTGTACAGTGCCTGCCCCGTAGTAGGTATAGTAAGCAGTTCTGCTGCTATTATCTGCCTCACCAACGTTTTGGCTGTACAAAATGGAACTCTGTGTCTCTGCAGACTCGCAGTCTAAATAAAGTGATTAATAGGCATTCCAGTATTTTGATGGGCTTCCCCTGTCCTCTGTTTACAGAGATGAGGCCATTTCTTCCATCTGTCCCAGATCAGGATATTAAAAATCTACAAAATGAGTGTCTCTGACTTGATCATCTTGTGTCTCCTTGCCCCAATCTTGTAGCACTGTGCTAGGTTTCTCTCATTTATATGTGGAAATTTGCTCACCTGCTGATTCTAAACTCATTCACTGCCTTCATCTTCAGAATTACTGGTCCCAGCTGGCTTCTCTTTTTTTTTCTCTGATTCTCCATCTGTGGCAACAGACACCATGTCTGGATTCACTGTGCTCTTATCATGTCTGAGCAAGTATCACCACAGGCTTCCAGTGTCCAGTGAGTCTCACGTAGTTTTCCCGCCTCTGCTGCTACCCTCAGACCTGGAGCAAAGGGGGCCAGAGGGCCCGCAGGGGAGAGCGTGTCCTGGCTGAGCACTTCCCAGGGCCAGTGTTCAGTCAGCCCAGTGGCATCCCAGCAACAGCCTTGTCCCCAGGCACTGTTGGGCCTATAAGTCTCTATTTAGGCACTTCCCAGTTCCCCGTCTGTGTCCCCAGAGAAGCAGCCAGAGGAGCTTGTGTCCCTGGGCAACAAGCAGCCTCCTGAATGCTCCTTTTTGCATTTGTTTTTCTCTTCCAGCTGCAGAGCCGCTGCTCCGTGAGCAAAGCCTGGGTGCCAGGGCAGCCACCGTGGCAGCAGAGTGCAGCCTGCGGACAAAGCTGGTCACTGATGGAGATAGAGAGAACGTGTGTGCATGTGTGCGCGTGTGCGGATGAAGGAATGGTGTGCCTGTATACGTGTGCGTGCATCTGTTTACACTCCTGCGATTCTGAATGCTGCCTGGGCTGGAGTAGTGCCGGTAGCACGCTTCACCTCCAGCGCTGTTTCCCGGCCTCCAGACAAGGCTAGAAGTCAGAGCAACGACTTTTAGTTAAGACCTATCCCTGCCAGCCCAGGTTGTCCAATGGAGCACAGTGATAGGGCCCTAACAGGTATTCTGGCAGCTGCCACCCTAATCCTCCCTCTTCACATAAGGCTGAGGGACATTAGGGCAACAGTTTTGGCTCTTGTCATGAGTATGGGACTTTAGAGGCAGCCAGAAAGCTCTGCTTGAGTTCCTGCTTTTTGACTTTGAGGCTTGGCAGGCTGGAGTAGACCAAGCCACCTAGTCTGCCTTCTTTCTTATTTTAAAACTCCCTGCTACTCTGTCCTTCAGACCATTCCTTGGGTGTCTGGCACTGGCCACGAGGCCATAGATAGGAATTTCTGAGAAGTTTCCACCGTCATGTGGAAGCACACCTAAATATCTGAGTGGTGTGGTGGGGACATGGTACTGAAACAGTACATGTTTGGAGGCATAGGGCCTCAGGGTAGGAGTAGAAGCTGAGCTATCACTGTTCTTTTCCCAGAAGCTTGGAGCCAGCCTCAGAGCTTTTCCAGGAGCTGTGGGGGGGCCAGGGTCAGACTTGGTCCCTCCACAGGAAAAGACCAGGTCCCTGCTGACATCAAGTCCCCTGGCCCCTCTGGCTACTCTCCAGGGCACCACAGTGCTGCCAGTGAGAGCAGCTGAAGTCCAGCCAGGGAAGCCATTCCAGCCCATTCGGTAGGCTTCCAGGACCTGCCCTGGGCTGGTTAGCATCCAGGGTGCCATGCAGCTGGACTCTGAGAAACCAGGCAGACGGACTTGAGTAGGGACAGCCAGGGACAATTGACAGAGGTCCACATAGAGAACAAACCCAGCACGCCAACCCTGCCAGCGCAGCAGGTGGGAGGTTTGACCCAGAGAAGCCAAGCCTTGCATTCCAAAGGTGGCCTGTGCCTCCCCCACCTCCCCCTGTCAAAGGCCTGTGCTGAGAAAGTCTTATCGAAGCAGGAACTGCGAAGTTCACCCGAGCAAGTCTTCCTTCTACCCTGCGGCCTGTGCTTGAGCCACGGGGGTGTGTGTGCGTGCGTGTGCGTGCCCACACGTGTGTACCTAGCTGAGAGGCTGATTCCTCTTCGGATTTTTGTCCTCACATGTTACATTAAGCGGCCTCTAGGCCATCTCCTCTCTACCTCCCTGTGACCTTACCTAGCCTCATAGCTGTTAACTCCTTTGGCCCAAGCCCTGTCCCTCCCTGTCCTCTGTCCTCAGTCCAGAACCGTGGGGTCAGGCCCCTGTCCCCTACAGCTGTCCAGCGCATTGGCAGGCTTCTTCCTGAGATATCCTCAGGTTTTCTCAGCCAGAAAGCTGCCTTTAGATTCGAACTGTTGTATGTATGTCACTCTTCCTAGAAATGTCCTGTAATTGAAGCTTGGAGAAAGGGGAGCAGGGCACATGTAATGGTGTGTATTGGAGAATGGGGTTGGGAACTTACCTGTTCCTTAGCCCCAGCCTCCAGGAGGAATGAGAATCAGAAGCCATTGTCAGAAGGACAGTAGAGTAAGTCTGGAAGGGCTAGTCTGAGAAACTGAGAATGCAAGAGGGCTTAGGGCTGGAGTCGGTTATTTGTTTAGCAGCACCTTCAAATATCGGGATGATTCCTTTGTCCTGCCTGTAGTTGATGATAGCTCTCTCCCCTAAAGTAAAAAACCACCTCTCCCTACTTCACCATCCCTGGTATACTGGCCTGTCCCCAGGACAATCTTCCAGTGGGGTGCAGCAGTCTACTCCTGGGGCTGGGAGGGGAGGGGTGGGGAGAGGGTGTGTCCAGTGGCTGTGCCCCCCTTCTAGCACAGGTAACCAGGCGGCTCCTGCAGAGCGATGCTCCAGTCCTGATCCGGGGCCAGCGTGGGGAAGAGATGGTCGCAGGCAAAATGCACTTTATAGAGATTTTTTATCATTGGGAAGGTGTGTTTCTCCCGCAGTTTGTGAATATTCACTTGTTTTATAAATGTCTAATCCTATCTAAGCAAAGCTGTGCTGCTCTTAGTCTTATGAGAGGTCTGGGGGCTGGGGTTTTAAGGCTGGTTCTCTTCCAGCCCCTCCTTGGTGGGTAGGAGGGGGTGGGTGGGAGGGGGGTGTCTCAGGGGACCTACTGGAGCAGAACTTGGTGGCCAGAGCTGGGGTTCAGTTGGCCAGAAGGATTCAGAGCAGGCCAAGCCCAGGATGAGGTTCCTGAGTGTTGTCCTGTGGGGCCTCAGCCTGCAGCCCACTTGAGCCCCCCAGGCTAGGGGACAGTCAGTGTCATGGCCCTCAATCCATCCGTTACCTCAGTAATACCACTCGGGCTGCTGCTCTGTAGTAAGGAGGGGACACAGGCCCTTTGGTTTTGGGCTGGATGCTGTCTTTTTCCCATGACATCTGGCCATGAAGACCCCTCTCTGGACAGTGTGTGTGGGCTTTCCTGCTGCCTTGGGCTTTGGGGGACTGGGCATTTTGGTAGCCCATTCTCCAACTCCCTGTGGGAATATCACATTTGTCCCTGCACAGATTGGGAAAGGGGAAAAAGAGAGGGACTAAACCCTGGGGCCTGTCTCATTCTCATGCCTGCTTTGAAGCTTCTGCTGGCCCTCTTCCCACCAGAACCTGGAGCGCCCTTCCTTTCGGGATTCCTTCTAATGTGGCTTTGGCTTGGCCCCTGGGCTAAGATTCTTCTGTTCTTAAACCAAGGAAAAGGGGTTGTCCAAACACAAACACACTCTTGACTTTCCCTTCCGCCCTAGCAGAGACCAGCACACAGTCCGTGGAACGTTTATTAGCCAAGACAGCAAAAGTGCTTTCCTTGAAATAAAATCCAGGCACCATAGCAGCAGCTGGTTATTGGGAGGGCCTCGGGAGTAGTGCCTGTGCCAAGGTAGCAGGAAAGGTAAAGGGTCACCCATCTGGGCCCCAGGGGCAGAGAAAAGACACAGCCAGGGCTTTTGGCTCTAGGTATTGGGATGCCCTCAGGACTGGAGCTAGAGCTTATTTTCTGCAGGGTAAATACTAGCAGCATCTTTCTGGAAACTACACTGAAGGAAAAGGGGGCAGCATGACCAGTGGGCAGTTCAGGTTTGCAAATAGGATTTTGCAAGCTGTGAAGAAGTGTTCTGCCTCTTCTCCAGAGAGGTGAAGGACAGGGTCTCTCTGGTTCTCTTGGTTGGCCAGAGGCTTTGACCCACTGCAACGGGGTCCCTGGCCTTGGTCAGCAGCCTGAGTGCCAAGCAGCTCGTGGTCTGTGAAAGAACTCAGTCAGGCTACATGGGGCCCTGAAGGCTTGGAAACCCAGGCTGTGCACTCTGAGGGAAGAGAGGAGCACAAGGAACCACAGCCCAAATCTAGCAGAGGTGGAGGGTTCGAATCTCAAGAAGTTGACAGATTGGGTAGGGGGGAAGGCCCCAACCTTAGAGTATGAGAAACCAGTGGTAGGTAGGCCCACCCAAAAGAGGGGCACTCTGCAGGAAATGCAGTTGAGGCTGAAGAGAGAAGCTGGGAAATTTCTGACACGGGGAAGCTGAGAGGCCAAGAGGAAGGGCTTAAGTCACCATTAATACCTGTTGGGGGCCAAAGGCAACCTTGGACCAATCCTTAGAGATGAGGGCCTCTAGGGAGGAGCCTTGGGGTCAAGATAAGGAGACAGGAAAGGAAGGAAGGAGGCCTGGACCCTGGTGCAGGAGCTGCAGTGTGGAGGAAGGCCTGGTTTCCAGTGACAGCACATTCATACTACATTTCACCATCGAAACGACTCTGGGAGGGGTCGTGCTTGTCCCCATTTCAAAAGGAGGAAGCTGAGCCTTAGGATTGTTCAATCATGAATGCAAGGCCCCCATCCCCACCTAGTCACCTGGGGAGTCAGACTGAATTCACGCCACCTGACTCCAAAGCTCACTGCCCGAGGAGCCGTCTGGCGCATCCTTTCTCCCCTCTCCGCCTTCCTCCCTGAACCTCTCCCGCCAGCGTTCTTGGCCTTCGTCTACTAGGGGGCCAACCGGAGCCTTGGGGACCCAGGGTCCAGCCCTTGGCACCTGATAGCCCGGCGCTAGGTCCGCCCCTAGGGACAGAGCTCACCGAGTCCGTCCCGGAGACCACGGGCCTTGCCCGGGGAGGGGGGCGGTGTCGGGTCTGGGGAGGA
>PVIY010025509.1:20002-27403 GCA_004026745.1 Myrmecophaga tridactyla | reverse complement strand
ATAAGGTAACAATTATCAGGGCCTCTGTTGAAAGATTCAGGTTATTACAACACGCCAATCTGAGGGCCAGGGGTCAGAGAGTGAGAGGCGAGCGAAATTTCAACTCAAATTAACATTCTGTCAGCTCCAGAAAATGGGATAAATAAAGTCGAATTAATTCATTATAATAAAGAGAGACGCGAGCGGAGCGGGCCGCGCGCCCCTGCCCCCCTGCCCTCCTCGCGGCCGCCTGATTGCCGCGCCGCATTCGGAGCCACGCGCCCGCCTCCCGCCCCGCCGCCGCCGCGCCCGCCGGGCAGGGTTTACATTTAGTATTTCCAGAGGCAGAAATTAAATTATGGCGAAAAGTAGTGCTCTTGGCCCCTGGCCCCGGAACGAACCCTGCGGCGTTTTCCTAGTGCCACTGGGGGGGGTGTCCCCAAGCTCCAGGCCGCCGCGCCCCGCCCCCACGTCCCAGCCCTGTCCCCGGCCTCTGGGAGGGAGCTCGAGGGTCGCCAGAGCAGCCAAGGAGGCGCCCAGGGCTGCTAACTTCGGGCCCAGGAGTGGTGGGCTGGGCTGGGCTTCACGTGGGAGTGGGGGTGCCTGCCTCGCCCCCCATCTCCCGCTAGCCCTCCCCCGCACAGACCTTGGACTGCGATGGCCCCCGGACAAGCCCAGTTCTGTCCGGCGTCCCTTTTGCCCGGCTCGGGCAGAACAGGCCAGCCAAGTCACTCACACCAAAAGCCAGTGTTAGGGTCACTTCCGGGGGAGAGGTTGCGGGCAGCGCGCTGGGGGTGGCCGCTGGCAGGGGCGCAGGCCTAGCGGGAACCTCGCACCTGGATCCCAGCACCCCACACCCTCCCAGTCCTCGAATGCCTCCTCCCCACGGCAAACTTTGGCAAAAGGATACGTGTGTCCCCTCCCGTTCCCTGGGCCCCTCACCCAGCTCTGGGCCTGTCGAAGGGAGGGCCTCTAATGACTTAGCTTTGGGCTTGTCGGTGTTTTATAGCGGACAGGGGAGTGACGCCCCCAGAACATCATTTAATTATAATAGGGAGCTTGGGAGCCGGCCCAGCCTGGAGGCCCAGTCAAAGGAGCCCCATTCACTTCTTCATCCACCAAGGACGTCTGAGCAGGCCAGGCCAAAGTGACTTTTCCCTCTCCCCTCCCACCCCTCCCTTCCCTGCTGGATCCCCAGTTTTACGAAGTGGGGATGAGGGCCCTCCTGAGCCACCCCAGTTCTGTCTTGACCCGCTGGGCTGCAGCCAAGCCATCAGAGGGGGCGTTCAATAGGCCTTTTCATAAACCGGGCTTTATTCTGCAAGGAGTTCCTTCTCTGTCACCGTCCTCTGGCTCCCGCTCCTGCCCCAACTCTCCTCCCCTTCCCCGCCCCTCTCCGTCCTCCCCCTCCTCCTCCCCCTCCTCCTCCCCCTCTCCCCCGCTGCCTGGAGCCGGAGAGGAGATGAGAAGCCCTTGTAGTTTTAAATTCAATGTGACAGCTTCGGAAGGAGCGGATGATGAATCTCCTATTATTGGATCAGTCTATTTGCCGCTCAATGTCTCCCTGTAATTGGAGCAACACCACTTTAAAGGTTCAGAGAGTACAGCATTTCTGGTGAAAAATCCCCACAACACGCCCGAATGTTTTAAAGGGAAATCTATTAGTGATTGGCGGAGGGCGGGGAGCAGGCGGCGGGGGCGGGCGCGGCCGGGGAGTGGGGGGCTCGCCGGAGCCCCGCGCCCCTCCCGCCCTCCCCGCCCCCCGTCTTGTTGTGACAGTTCCTGATACTGTTTATTGAGGTGCATGTCAGGTATAATTAGCAATCGATATGGAAAACGTTTCCTTGCACCCAGCACGCCTCTGACGTCAGAGCCGATTAGCGCTTCTTATTGGTCCCAAATTCCCCGGGCCGCGGCTAATTATCGGGAGCTTGATGTTGATAAAGTAAAGCGCCGGAGCGCGGGCGAAGCATGTGTAGGGCTCCGGGTCCCTGTCGCCGCCGCCGCCGCCCGCGCCTCCCGCCGCTGGCCCGCCCCGGCCCCGGCCCGCGCCCCCGCGCCCCGCCGGCCCCCCGCGCGAGATGATGGACGGCCGCCTCCTGGAGCACCCGCACGCCCAGTTCGGGGGCTCGCTGGGCGGCGTGGTGGGCTTCCCCTACCCGCTGGGCCACCACCACGTGTACGAGCTGGCGGGCCACCAGCTGCAGTCGGCCTCGGTGCCCTTCTCCATCGACGGCCTGCTCAGCGGCTCGTGCGCCGCCGCCGCCGCCGCCTCGGTGGTCAACCCCACGCCGCTGCTGCCCGCTGCCTGCGGGGTCGGCGGCGACAGCCAGCCCTTCAAGCTGTCAGGTAGGCGCGGCTGGCGGGGATGCGAACGGCTGGGGAGGGGGCCTTCCGGGGCGGGGGCGGGGGTGGCGGCCCCTGGACGCGGCAGCCAGCGGGAAGCGGGCAGGAGGGGGCTGGCCCGGCGGTGGCTGAGTCCCGCGGCGCCCCATGCCTGCCCGCAGACTCGGGGGACCCGGACAAGGAGAGCCCCGGCTGCAAGCGGCGGCGCACCCGCACCAACTTCACGGGCTGGCAGCTGGAGGAGCTGGAGAAGGCGTTCAACGAGAGCCACTACCCCGACGTGTTTATGCGCGAGGCGTTGGCGCTGCGCCTGGACCTGGTGGAGTCCCGCGTCCAGGTAAAGACCCGCCGCCGCCGGCCGGCCGCGCCCAGCCCTGGGCCTGCCTTTGTTCCGCTCCCCGAGATCGCGACTCGGGTCCCCGCGCGCTTCGCACGCGCCTTCGGGGGCCGGGGAAGGGGGTGGGCAGGCGGGTAGGGTGGGGCTGTCTCCGGCACGGCGCCCCGCAGAGAGGCAGATGGGTGGCCCTGGGAAGCCAAGGTGGCTTGGAGAGGGGTGGCAACGACACCGAAGTCGCGAGAACAGTGCCTGCGTCCGAGCCGGGAGGCCGCGAGATGAGGACAGGACAGCCGCGCCAAACCCGGTGTGGGAGGGCTGCACGCGGGCGCAGTGGGAGAGGCCGACGCCCGCCCACGCCTCTGCGCCTTCGCCAGGGGCTCGTGCACCGAGCCTGAGCCCACTGGTTTGTTTACGTTTCACCTGTAAAAGATTTCGATGGAAACGTGTGTTTATTCATCGCTTTGCTGCAGGGGGAGCTGGGGAAGGGAGGCAGAAGCTTAAAATGGTTAAGGCATCCATGAAAGTGGGGAGGAAAAAAAAGGTGTCCGAATTTTCCTACACCGGTTTGTTTGGTGGGTTTCTGTGTGTGCATGATTTGCTTTCCTTCGGAGACAGCCAGGCAGCCAGGCTTACTCTTTTCTAAAAAATACCGCGTCAAGGGGTGGATTGAAAATTCGAGCCAGGTTGTGCAGTATTAGATGTTTCCCCCTGAGTGCAAAAATCCTTCCCAGGCTGGATGCGGGTTGGTGCGCTGGGAGCTGGCTGGATGCAGAGGCCTCAGTCCTGGGCCTGCTGGCCCCAGTGGCTTTGTCTAAAAGGTGCTTCCATCCTGTGCCCGGCCACATCTCCTGCTTCTTATCTTCGGAAATCCTTTTATCCAATTTGTCTTAAGTGTTTTAAGTGAAATCTAGGCCCCTTCTCTCCCCACTTGTACCATAATGAACGGGTCTTGGAGACAAGGCAGCCTGGAGCATGCACCAAAAATAAATAAATGCTAAAAAGAGGATTCCAGCCTTGGCGGTGGCCCCTCCTTGATTGTCGGCACCTCGGCAGCCCGTGCTGGGCATCCAGGCCAGGCCCCTGCTCTGCAGCTCTCTGTATGGACGCAACAAAGAATCCAAATGGTGGGGTCTCTGTGCTGCCTGTGTGTGTAGTAGAAGGTGGGATCTAGGACTTCTGTTCCACGGAGTGGAGAACAGACCGGCCAGACCCACCAGTCCTACGCGGCTCCGCAGGACCCTGCCGAGGGCACAAGAGCAGGATGGGCCAGGTGTCCCCTGCACAGGCCCGGTGCGCAGACTCTTGCCTCCCCGGCTGCCTTTCCCTGTGGCACAGGCTGGCTGGGCTGGTTTGGAAGGCAGTGGAGGTGCCTGGCCTGGGAGCTCTGGAGGGAAAGCTCAGCGTGGATGTGGGAACGGGGGCAGGAAGGCTGCTGGAGGCCTACCTGGTTTTTGCTTGCCCAGCCATTCCACTGGGAGAAAGGCACCCAGAAATCCCTTCACAGGAGACCCCGAAATCTGGGCCTTGGCAGTCTCCAGGGGGCCGAGGACAGGTGTGGAGGGCACGGCTCCAGGCCTCTAGCTGGCTGGTCCAGGCCAGAACGGGAGAGCTGCTTAGTGCACAGCTCCGAGGGAGCCAGGAGGGGCAAGGAGGGACCTGCTCTCTGCCCCCAGCCCAGGAACCCCGCGGTCCTCCCTTAGGGGCCAGACCCACCCGGCCCAACTGAAGGGGCAGCTCCCAGGCCCCTGAGGTGAGAAGCCGGAGCGGGAAGCTGGCCGGGAGGCCCCATCTACGCTCCTTCCGGGTGGACACGATGCTCGCTGAAACCTGCGGTCACGAGTGCCCGGCTCCCACCGCCTCCGGAGCTGAGGTTGTGCAGGCCCGTCCGGGGGGGTGGGGAGGCCCGCAGCCCCCGCAGCGCGCGCGGCTCTGCCCGGGCCGGCCCGCCGCCTGATCGCGCCCTCCTCTCCCATCCCCGGCGCTCTAGGTCTGGTTCCAAAACCGCCGGGCCAAGTGGAGGAAGAAGGAAAACACGAAGAAGGGGCCCGGGCGGCCGGCGCACAATTCGCATCCCACCACGTGCAGCGGCGAGCCCATGGACCCCGAGGAGATCGCGCGCAAGGAGCTGGAGAAAATGGAGAAGAAGAAGCGCAAGCACGAGAAGAAGCTGCTCAAGAGCCAGAGCCGCCACCTGCACTCGCCCGGCGGCCTGTCCCTACACAGCGCGCCCAGCTCCGACAGCGACAGCGGCGGCGGCGGCCTGTCCCCGGAGCCGCCCGAGCCGCCCCCGCCCGCCGCCGCGGCCAAGGGCCCGAGCGCCGCCGCCGCCGCCTCCGGGTCCGGGCCCGCCCCGCCCGGCGAGCCCCCCGCGCCGGGCACCTGCGACCCCGCCTTCTATCCGAGCCAAAGAAGCGGCGCCGGCGCGCGGCCGGGCAGGCCGGCCGACAGGGAAGCGGCGGGGCCCGAGCGCGCCGCGCCGGGCGCGCCCAAGGCCAGCCCGTTCAGCGTGGAGAGCCTGCTGTCCGACTCGCCGCCGCGCCGGAAAGCCGCCGCCGCCGCCGCGGGCCTGGACTTCGCGCCGGGGCTGCCCTGCGCGCCGCGGACCCTCATCGGCAAGGGCCACTTCCTGCTCTACCCCATCACGCAGCCGCTCGGCTTCCTGGTACCGCAGGCCGCGCTCAAGGGCGCCGCGGGCGGGGAGCCGTCGCCCCGGGATGCTGGGCCCGCGCCCGCCGCGCCGCCCGCCGCCTGCGGGGCCTTCCCGGGGCCCGGGGGCGCCCCCGACCCCGCCGCCGCCGCCCCGGGCGCCCCGGGCCCTGCGCCCCTGCGGGAGCCGGCCGGCGTGGCGGCCGAGGGCGGCGGCGGAGACGGCGCGGACGCGGGGACCACCTGCCCCGCGTCCCCGCCGCCCCCGCCGCCCGCGCCGTCGCCCGGGCCCGGCCCGCGAGCGCCCAGCCCCGCCCGGGAGCCGGCCCCCGGCGGCGCCCCCGAGCCCCGCGCGCCGGACTGCGAGGAGCTGGACATGGACTGAGGCGGCGGCCCAGGGCGAGGCCCCCTCCCGGCCCGCAGCCCGGCTGCGACCCGCACACGAATCAGGTGATGGGCTCGAGAACCACGGCTCTTCCCTCTGCTCTCCCCTGTCTCCTCCTTCCCTGTGATTTTTTGGAAGTCAAGCAAAACGCTGTATCGATTCGGACCTAGGCAGCGACCGCAGAACTTGGGGGAGAGCCCCCTCCTCTCGAGGGAGCAAAAAGAACCCGTGCCCCTCCAAAACAAACACCCCACAACGAGAATCCTCAGCCTTGTAAAATGCAAAAATGTCTAAGAATATTTATATATGTACCATTTTTGATAAATAAAAGCTGGTCAAACGCAAGCGCCTCGATCCCTCTTTTGGAAATGTCCGAGGGCCTCGCGCGGCCCCTCCCCCCGTCTCGCGCTCTTTTCCCCGCGACGGGCGGGGGGGCTCTTCCCCTCCCGCGAGGTCCGCGCTCAATGCCTCCTTTTGTGTGCGTGTGTGTTTGTGTTTTCTGATTGAACAAATTTATGCATCCGCGGCTCTCCCGCCTCCGCCTCCCCCTCCTGCCGGCGCCACACACGCACACACGCGCGCACACACACGCGCACGGCCCCGCGCGCCCCCGCGCACTGGCACACGCCGGGGCGCGCGGCGCGGGGTGACGGAGCCGGGGGCTGCGAGGGCCGCTGGGCTCCTGCAGAGTTTTGATATGAAAGTAATTATTTTCCGGTGGCTGCTGCGGGGACTGGGTTTCTTGCCCAAAGGGTTATTATACATTACCGATTTCTAGTGATATGAAATCACATAAACTTCCTACAATAATAGAATTAGCATGAAAGGCTGGGGTGTCAAATTGAAATTGGAGAATAATAGCGCCGGCAGCTGGGGGAGTGTGTGCGCATATTGCAGCGGAGATGGGGAATCGTGGGGCGGAATTTTCATGAGCTGCGCTCTTTGTCAGCGCTCTTGTAGCCGGCTATATTAAGATAGATGCCCAATGATATCCCTCATTGTTCTGTCGCTTATATTGATGTTGCTGCGTTATCAGCCTATTGATCATGTGTCGCCTGTAATAGGACAGGCGCCGCCAACGCGCCTCTTTACAAAAGCAGTGCACATTTGTTCTAATAGGGTCCGGGTCCCCGGGGGACGCTTCGGGGGCTTCAGGACATCTGCAGCAAAGAAATATTAGCAAACTTGGCTGGAGCCTGCAGCCAGCCCCGCTGCCCCCTCCCCTGCCTGCGACCGCCCCACCCCGAAGTAAACCACCGCCATCCTCACCCCCACCCGCAAATATCCAACCCACCCTGCTCAATTTTCCTGGTCCGGGGTCCTGGGCCCTGAGTCCTTAGTGTCGCCAAAGCCACCAATTCCCTCAAGAAATTGGGATCCCAATTATTAAAACCATTAATTCCGGAGAGGCTGCGCGGTGGAATTATGTTTACAGCCTCGTTAAATATCCCGGATCCCTCCTGGTCAGCGGGCCTTTATTTGCAAATAAATTGAAAATAATCAGAAGGACAGCTTTCCTCCTTGCGCCCGCCCAAATGAATTTCAGAGCCCGAGTCCCTTTAATAATATTTACATAATTTTCGCTCAGTGACTCTGATATTTGCTCTCTAGGAGACCGAGCTTATAGGAAAAATAATTAGATCAAAAGAAAAGTGAGAGGGAGAAGGAAGAGCAGGAGAGGGCGCGGGATCCACACGAAGCAGATGCC
>PVIY010025509.1:12502-17502 GCA_004026745.1 Myrmecophaga tridactyla | reverse complement strand
GCGGCCACAAGCAGCCGGGACCCCAAGCGCGCGGCCAGGGCGCTGGTGCCGACCCGCCCGCCCTTCCTCCGTCCCCTCCCGCCGGGCCGTCCCCGCAGGACAACCGCCGCGCGCCCTGCGCCCTGCCCCCGCCGTCCCGCGCAGGTCTCTCGCGTCCCCTCCCCGGCTTCCGAGGCCGGGCTCGTCCTCCCGGGAAGGGAGCGGGCCGCTGCCGCGTGTGGGTGTTGCGGTAATGAAAAATCAGAGCAGTTAAATCGTAAAATTTGGATTAAGAAGCTTGAATTTAATACACACGCACCACATTTATTAAAGCATTAGAATAATTGAAATTTGCTGCTGCAGCCGTCCAATCTGTTTAAATAATTCTATGGGTGTCTTGTTGTGATAAAAGATTATCTAGAATTCTATTAAAGGCGCAGGAGCCTGCTTTGTAAATCCTATTTGGGGACTTTCAATAACTATCGATAATCTCATCTGCACAGAACCCCCGCCTCTCGGCGTTATCGGAAAGTCTGCAGCGTTTCCGGAGCCGCTGGGGCTGGCCCGGCCCCGCGTGGACCCGGCACCTGCCGCTCGGTCCGGATTAGGGCGCGCGGGGGCGCGGGCGGCGGCTGCGGGGCCGAGCGGGGGCGCCTGTGGGCGGCCGGCAGCCCGCGAGGCTCGGAACCGCGCGCGGGGGCTGCGGGGAGCGAGCGCGGGCGCCGCGGCTAATTGCTGCTAATTTTGTTTCATTAACTTTATTTACTCTTGAACCCCTTAATTGTTTTCCATTTATTTTTAGTAATTTTATAATGCACTAATAATCCCCTCCGTCTGCGGCCGCCGCCGCCCCCCTTCCCCCCTCCCTCCCTCGCTCGCTAGCCCCCTCCCTTCCTGCGGCCCCGCCGCACGCCCGCAGCCACGCACTGAGCGGCAAAGGGGGAAAACGGGGGCGCGGTCCGGGGACCAGGGACGCCCGTGGGGACCCCCGGAGGCCTGCCGGGAGGGTGCAAGCCAGGAGAAGGCCCGGACTCTCCGCGCCTGGGGCCGGGGGTTCTACTTTGAGCCGCAGCTCGCCTGGGTGGAAGCTCGGAGGCCCAGAGAGGGGAAGGCACCTGCCTACGGTCACACAGCGTCCGGCCGCGCGGGGCAAGGACGGAACTGGCCTGGCCGACCCTCGCTCTCCGGCTTCTGCCGCCCGAGGAAACGGTCGCGGCGCCGCGCCCCTGGGCGGCCGGGGCTCAGGACTCGGCCGGACTCGGGCCCGGCCGCCCGGCCGCCCAACCCGGTCCCCGCGGAGCCGGAGTCCCCGCGGCCCCCCGCCGGCCCCCAGGCTCCGGTCCGCGCCTCGCCGTTTATTAGACAACTCGCGGGGACTGTCTGCGGGCCGCCTCTTTCCTGCTAATTATCACCTTATGAAAAGTGTTTCATTAAGAAACTCTGCTTTTGATTAATTATCGACAGAACGCTGACCAGAAAGAAATGAAATTAATCTCTGACCCCGTCTGGGTAGCACTGGAAATTCATCACAGATCCTTTTAATATTGAAACATAGCGCAGAATTTTAATAGAAAATATTGTTTTTCCAAACCCCCAGCCTTTATTACTGCTCCTGGGCAGGGAATGGTATCGCTGGCAATATAGCAGTCTTGGTTCATTTTAAATTTATTAAACATAATGCACTTCATTTTCAAACATTTTACTGTTTCTTTTTAATTTCACTCAGTGTAAGTACAGAATAAAACCTTTTTAAACATTTAAGATATTGAAAACCCATATACGGATATATAACGGAAAGGCTCTGGCCATCAAATAAATTTAAGTAGAAGCGATTGTAATTTTAAGCTCCCAAGTATTATCCCCTTCAGACGTTAAGGCACCGTCAGTGCCGCAGAAGGAGGGGCGTTGAGGGGGGGGCTGCAGCTCCCCCCTTACCCCGTACCCCAGGGGACACTCGGCCTGGGGCTCCTCCAGGAGCCACTGCCCCATCCATTTCCTTGGCCCCAGCAAAATCTTCCTTCAAGGCCAGGGCACTTGCCTAAGGGGTCCCCACCTCCCCCCTCTGCCTGCCCTCCTGGGGGCCCACCCTCCCCCCAGCCGGACGTTGGAGCTTTCTGGAATGTGAAGGCATTTCCTGGTCATGCCAGGCTGCCCCTGCCCCCACCGAAGCGCTCTCAGGCCTGCCGGGCCGGAGTGGGCACCAGGCGAGTTCCCAAGCCCTGGGGAGGGGGCTCTGCAGAGATCACGCCTCCCCCACCGGTCCTTCCTGGGCAGCTGCTGCCTGGGAGTGGCTGGGGGCACCTCCCCCCACTCCCAGCATAACCCTCCTCTCCTCCCCTTCCCGGGGAACCCAAGCCCCGCGTTTAATGAGTCGTGAAGTGTGAGAACTTCCTGAGCCCGCAGCGCCTGATGCCGATTCCAGATGTGCGGGGCGGGAGGGGCAGGCCCGGCTGCCCAGGCCACTTCCAGAGACCCGGGCCCTGCATAGGGAGCGGCAGCGCCTCCGCTGAGAAATTACTCTTTCTATTCCTTGTAGCGTGCGTGGTGCCCTATTTCACGGCACCAGCAAACGGAATATTACTTTTAAAACACTATGAAATACCAGGTCCTGTCCTCAGAGCTATTTCCCGGGAATTCAATTTTCGCTGAATGGCGAGAAGGGCCAGCATTTCTTTGGGGGCTGATGGGTGGTTCTGTGGAAGGAAGAGGATGATTCTCAGGGATTGTCTTGGCATCCTGGGAAGCCCGTTTGTGTCTGGGTCACCCACCAGCGTCCCCACAATCACCTGCCCTCACTTAAACCTCTGAGATGCGGCTGGGATACTTGGAGCCAGCCTGCTTTTCCTGCAGAAGCCTCATTAGCATTCTTTATTACTCGCCCAGCCCAAAGCCTCACCCAGGCCGGAGACTACCTCCAAGGCCCTCTGTGATCTAGAATCCATCTACCAGCAGGGCTCCTTGCGCCCTGTCCACCCCCCCTTCTGTTTGGAGTCCTGATTTCTTGATTTCGCCGAGAACAGTTACTCTGACCTGCTGGGGGTGGGGTGGGGGATAGTTCGTCGTTCTCATTCTTTCCCTCCCCCCCTCCCCTTCTTTCTTAACGAACCTTCCCTCCAGACTCCACTGCAGAGAACTTTGCTTTCCAGTTTGCTCGGTCAGGGCTTGGGGAAGGCGCTGAGAATAAGTGGCAAGCTTTTTCTGGAAAATCCGCGGCCCTCAAATTCAGCTTCGATCCATCGCGGCCCCTTTTGTCTTGGGGTGGATGGGGCAGGAGCAGGCAGGCAGCGAGGGGACCCTCAGATGCTTATCCCCTGACCGGGCCCCACTCCCGGCCCCACCCTGGCCTGTGGACACCGGCCTGAGCCGCCTTCCCAGCGAGGGGACTGCCAGCGGTGGGGGGGGGGGGGTGCAGGTGGCCCCAGGACCCAGGGGAGCCTCTGGACCAGGTGTGTAGTGGCCGCATGTCTCTGCTGGGGACTTTAGGGTGCGTCGGGGCCAGGCAGGCGCAGCCTCCACCCCACAAACACGAGAGGAGCTGGGAGCTGAAACTGAGCGCATGTCAGCCCCCCCCGGGCCCCCACGGCAGGGCCTCTGTCTGTCTGCAGCCCCGGGGCCGGGCAGCTGGGAGGAGCCGCGGCTAGTGGGGGGGCCGGGACCATCCTGACTTCCATGCCGGGGGGCCCAGGGGCGGGAAGAGCCCCTAGAAGAGTCCAGAAAGGAAACATGAGGAGCCGCCTGTGAGTTTCATTTTTTTTCTAATCCGTTTAAACTGGGAACAAGACAAGTTGTGGAGATTCAGTCTGTGCCAGGCGCCCGGTTTGTTTGTGCCCCACTATCCCGCTGCCCCACCACCCCCGCCCGGCTCGCGGGCCTACCCACCTGGAGAGGTGCTCCTGGGATGCGGCACCTCAGGGTCTGCGTGGATTTGGGGATCGTGGCCGCCGGCGCCCAGGCCCAGGTAACCCTCCCCGCCTCCCCAGGCCTGGTCCTGGCCTGTGTCCCTGTGGACGCCAGGCTCGTGTTTCTCGTAAACAACTGCGGATTGGAGTGTGAGTGAAGACCATCAAAAAAAAAAAAAAAAGATAACAGAGTGATTTAAAGATAATTAATTGCATTAAACTATTGACTAACGACCTCACTCAATAGTAATTCATTTAGAGAATATTAAAATCGGAGGAACAATAATAAAATTGATGCCAATTCCCACGGGGAGGGAGATGGCCAGCAAATTGGATACTTTTCTTAATCTGGCGTAAATAATAACATGTCTGGTCCCGTTCCCTCTCAGGCCGAGTCCCCTATCATTTATTCCAGACTCTAAAGCCGGTTTCATAATTGATATCAGTTACTCGATGAGTGGTTTTCATTTGTTCTTGTTATCCATGATAATTGCAAAGTTCAGCCTCCCGGAGTTGGGACGGGACCGGGTTCTGCTGGGGTTGGGGCCGTGGCCAGGGGTGGGGGGCTGGAGCTGAGGCCGGGGGTGCACTGGCCACTCCCTCTGCCGTGTCTTTCCCGTTTGTGATAATTCATCAGCTCCGGGCCGAACCTTACAAGCCCCCGTGCGTACCCGGGCCCGCTGCCGGCCAGCCGCAGTAGCCGAGCTGCCCCAGGACTTGTCCCTGGCTCTCCACTGGTGACAACGGTGGCTCCTTGCGCCATGGGAGACACTGAGCGGCCACCCCAGGTTAGACGCCAGGCCGCCACAACCCAGTTTTGTTTGAAAAGCTGTGTCTGGAAGGATGAACCCCAAACCCACATGGGGGAAATTCTGTGGTGCCCGGAGGAGAATCTGGGAGACGGTAAAGCGGGGCCTGTAGGGGTATTGGACTGGGGGACAGCCTGGAGTCACGGGGAGCAGGCACAGGGGCCCCCTCCCTCCCCTCCCTCCTCCTCCCCTCCCTCCTCCTCCCCCCCCCCAGCCCCTCCCCTCCCCCACCGGCCGAGAGCCGAGGGACCCACGCAGGCTGCAGCCCAGCCCTGGCAGCCCAGCCGTCCCTGATATGACGATTTCGTTATTT
>PVIY010025509.1:0-12402 GCA_004026745.1 Myrmecophaga tridactyla | reverse complement strand
CCCCAGGCGCCCGGCGAGACCCGGAGCCGAGGCAGACAGACGGACGGACAGACAGACAGACAGACACCCGGGCCAGGGCGCGCAGAGACGCCGCGGGGAGGCCCCGGGCGGGGCGGGGCCTGCGGACCCCGGGGGCGGCCTCCTTCGCGGCCCGGCTGTCCCGGCCCTAAGCCCGCCGGCAGCGGGTCCCCCGGGCGTCGCGCCCCGGTCCTGCGCCGGCGTGGCGGGGGCACCTGGCGGGTCCCGGCGGCCGCGGTGGGGAAGCCGAGGCGGGCAGCGCGGGGACCGGCGCGTCCGCGAGTGGCGGGTCGGCGTGCGGGGCGCTGGGGCCGGGCCGGAGCGGGGGCGCGGGGGCGCGGGCCGGCGGGGCGGGGAGGGCGCCGCGTCCCCAGCCCGGTCCCCCGCGTCAGGGCGCGGACGGGCGGCAGCTGCCGGCTGTTTAACTGCGAGCTCGTTGCCTGGCAACCCGAGGCGGCTCATTACCGCGGCCGGAGTGATTAACCGAAAAGAAAAAAGGGGGGTGGGGGTAAAAAGAGGAAGGAAAAAAATAAGGAAGAAACAGGAAAAAGGCAGGAATATGAAAGTAAAATGGACGATCTAATTAGCTAATTGATAATCAACTTCTTTTAAATTATTCACTTAATTAAAAAAGTGTAACTGCAGGCTGCACTTGCCCAGCTCCCCAGCAGGCTTACCGGCCGCCTCCCCCTCCCTCCCCAAGCTGGGGGCTGACGGGGTGCTGGGAGCTGGCTGTGGGGTGCTGGGGGCCAGCGGGGTGCTGGGGGGCCGGCTGTGGGGTGCTGGGGGCCGGCAGGGTATTGGGATCCCCACCTGACGGCCCTAGGTGAGCAGCCAGGCGCCGTCCCTGCCTGCCTAGGACTAGCACCCAGTGAGGGACCGACGACACCCTGAGGATGGCCAGGGACAGGGCCGAGCCTGGAGGTGGCCGGCACTGTGGCTGGGGCGGCAGGACCTGGGAGCTGGTGTGTGGACCCGGAGGCGCCATCTCAGGCGGGCTCAGGAAAGCGGAGCCGACTCCACCCACCCATCAGGGCCCAGCCCAGGACCTGGCGGGGGCGCACAGCAGCCACAGGGGAGGGAGTTGGCAGTGGTCGGGGGACGGGGAGGTGGCCCTCGCTAAAGGCAGGAGGAGCGCAGGGCCTTGGGGCTGAGTGGGCAGAAGCCGGGGCCGGGCTGGGGCGGGCGCTGTGGGGGTCGCCCGGGCCTCCCTTTGCCGAGGACGCGCCCCCAGCTGTGGCCGTCCTGGGGCATCTCCTGGCTGAGGGGCGCCGGGTCCCCCAAGTAGGGCCCCTCCGCGGATGCCAGCCTCGCAGCCCTGACTTCCCGCAGCACGGGCCGTGCCCGCCGCAGCCCCACTGCCTCGCTCCCTGCTTTCCGCCCTCCCCAGTGAGTTCCCCCCACCACCCCCAGTCTGGTCACTGGGAAATCGTGGTGAAAACAGGGTAGGGCAGCAGCGGGCAGCGCCTGGGGAGGGGGTGGGTGTGGACGGCCCGGGGCAGCGGTCAGGGTCTGCGGAGCCAAGAGGGCGGCGAGAAGGCAGGTGGGAAGGAGGCCTGGTTTGGGGGCCCACCAGAGGAGGGCCACTGGGGGTGCAGCGTGGAGATGGGGTGCCTCCCCGCCTCGCTCCTTCTTTCCTTCTTTTCCTCCTGGGTCCCAGGGCCAAGAGTTCCATCTTCTCCCTTTTTATTTCCACCCACCCCCTTTCAGCCTTGACCCCCAAGCCCTCCCGGGGCCCCTTTAAGCCCCGAAAAGGCCAAAGCAGCCGCCGCATGGGCGGTGACTGGAGACCCTCGTGGGGGTGCAGCACCCCGGCCGCCACCGGCTTTGACCGGCCCCTCCCCTCTGCGTGGGAGATGGGGGAGGGCTGGGACCCCCGCAGAGACCCAGGAGGAGTTTCTGTGCTTGGAGGAGGCCCCCCAATGGGCCCCGGAGGAGAGCGGGAGGCAGGCCTGGGTGGGGCGCCTCCCTGAAGCTGCCCCATGGTCTCCGTGGCAGGGCAGCTGGGCCGGCGAGCCCAGGTCCGGGGTTTCCTCCCAGAGCTGTGACCCGGTTGCCTCGGCGGTGAGTCCCGGCCCCCGAAGGTGTTGTGTCTGCAGGGGTGTCGCGGTTGGCAGTGCCCTGGTGGCCCCATTGCACGCTTAGAGGGATGTGCAGCTCCTGCCGAGGCCCGGCTGTCCCCCCAGCACCTCTGCCCCCGGACCCAGCGCCCCCAGCCGTCCACACTCCAGGATGACCCCGAGGCCCCCGCAAGCCGCTCAGACGCCACCACCCCTTCCTGGAGCTCTGGGTCTGGTGGGGGGCAGGGCCCACGTTCAAACCCATCGACAGCCCCCAGGCCGTGTCGGGATGGGGGTGGGGCGGGAGGCTGCCTCTGCAAGCCTGAGGGAGGGCCCAGGGGCCGGAGAGCTGAGCTGGCAGGGATGTGGCTGGGGGACCCGCCGTGGTACACGAGGTGCCCCAGGGTGCCTGGCCCACATAACCCTCCCTCCACCACGGGCTCAGCGTCCATCACCTGGTGCCTGAGCACGGGGCCCCACCTGCCTGACCCCAGCCTTGGGCTGTGGTGGGGAGGGCCCGAGAGAGGCTGCCTGAAGCTCACCCCAGCACCCCAGAACCAGTGAATGCCTTGGGAAGCAAACACTGGGAACGCACCCCCTAACTTGGTCTTCACGGTACCTTGGGGGGCACATGCTAGGTGGAAGGAACTCGAGGTGCTGCTTCTTAGCCCACTGGATGTCCTTGGATCTTGGGGGCTGCGGCTGCAGGTACAGGTTCGGGGTGGCACTCTGTGCCCTTGGTGTCTGTCCCCCATCGCAGGCCCCTGCCAGGGGCAATCGGGTCCCCGTGGGCCAGCCGGACAGGCCCCTCCTCTGCGCCCCGCCTCGCTGGGGGAACCTCGCGCTAAAGGCGAGTCCCCCGGGCCTCAGGCCCCCTTGAACGCCAGGGGATCGCGGCCGAGGGTGGGGCACCAGGGCCCAGCCATGGGAGCGGGGTGGGCAAGAGGGACCCGAGCAGCGGCTGCTGGGGGCTGAGTTTCCCTCGGAGCCGCATCCCAGTTCCCCAGGGCTGGGGCGGGGGGCTGTGAGCATCACGGGTGAACTGTCCCCTGAGTGGGCCCCGTCTGGGGGGTTTTGGGGAGATTTGGCTTGGACGGGACCCTACACAGTGCGGTGGTCCTGAGCCCGTGACGGTGCCCTGATGGGCAGGCAGAATTCACAGCGACATGGGCAGGCATGGGGGGGGCAGAATGCGTGACGATGGGGGAGGGGCATGGAGTGGAGGGACACGGCCAGGCCAAGGTGGCCGCTGTCACAGAAGCTGGACAAGGCAGGGCGGCACCTGCACAGGCTGCCAAGGACCCCGGGGCCTGGAACAGGAGGGCACAGACCCGCCCCCAGGTGTCTGCGCCTTGGGTAGGGTCCTGACACCCCCAGGCCTCAGTTTCCTCACTGAAGCCCCTGCTTCAGGAACAGGGGGAACAAATTGTGGCCATCCCGGATCGTCCCCGGGGTCACCCCTTCGCCTTGTCCTGGATGGTTGGGGTCCTTTGTGCCCATCTGCCACCGGCTCACAGCCGTCTCTGCCTGCTGCTTGGTGGCAGCCGAGGGCTCCGGGCTCCCGACGCAGGGGGCTCCGGCAGAGCCAGTGGGCGGCGGCTGCGCGGGGGGGCGAGCGTCCCGGCTGTGGGCAGCGTGAAGGCGGCAGGCCTGCCCAGCGTCTCCTCCCGCTCCTCCTCCCGGCCTCACCACCCACAGCCGGCCACAGGGGCACGTTGCTCCCAGGCTGCAGGCTGCGGTGGACGGTGGCAGCACAGCGGAGGGTGCGGGGGCCCTGGCACAGGTGTCGCCTGGACGCCCCTTCCCGTCCCCTGGGGCCACCGGGAGCCCTGGGGCAGAGCCCTTCAGGGGCAGGCGGGGCAGGAGTGCACTGAGCCAAACCCAGGCGGTCGGCAGCCCAGCTGAGCCCCACCTTGGGGCGAGGCCGAGGAGCGGGAGCGGCCCCAGCCGTGGGGAGACTCGGCCACCCGTGGGGGACAGGCCCCCGCGGCCTGCTCAGGGTCATGCTGAGGTGACTGGCGCTGACATCCCTAGGAGGGTGGGGGCGGTGTCCAGGGCAGGATGGCAGTCCCGGGCTTCACCGTCAGATCCGGCCTGGGGTCCTGCGAGCCAACATCTCCCTCACCTGCAGCCTCATGGCCAGCCCGGGGGCTCCCCCGCTGGCGACCCCCTCTCTCTTTGGCCCCCTTCAAGCCCCTGCTCCCTCCGGCTTCAGAATCACAAGAACCACGAAGTGAGTTCTCACGAGATTGCCCCTTCCTTCCCGGCTAATCCTCTCCCTCCTTTAATTAAGTCAATGGTCGCCCAAATTGTTCTAAACATCTTTTGGGGGATTATATATTTTAATCATCATTATCCAATGAATATTTGATTGTACAGTCGCCATATAAGCTGGAGTGGAAATTATAATAAAAAAGGCATTTAAAGCCTTCAACGACTGGGCGTTGATAACAGGCGCAGGGCGAGGCCGAGGAGGGCTTTCCCTGCCAAGGGCTCGAGCCATCGTTCTGGGTGGGAAAATGAGGTCACGACTTTAGAAGGAAAAGGAGGAGAAAGCCGTGCCGCCCCTGCCTGCCACCCCCTCTTGTTGAGAATGAGGCATTTGGGAAAAGATTTCTACAAATACTGGTGGGTTTTACCCCCACCTCAAGTTTGCTGGGGTCCCCTGCGTTGGCTGTCCAGCCGGTCAAGTCCCAGGGCCCAGGTATCGGGGGGGCTCTTGCCCCGACGTCCCGCTGCGAGTGAGGAAGTGTCCTGGGTGGCCCCCCCGGCCCCCAGCAGAGCTTGGCCTCCGAAAGGGCAGTGTCAGGGTCAAGGACAGTGCCGTGGTCATTCGACCCCCAGGCTTGCTGTGGGCCTGCAGCGTGACCCCAGGCCCCTTGCTTCACCTCTCTGGGCCTCGAGATAAGGACTGTGATGTGGACGAAGCAAGTACGACAGGGCCTGGCCTGAGTAAGGGCCGCTGGGCACAGTTATAAGGGGGCAGGAGACAGGTGGCCACAGGGGCCCACGGCACCGAGTGCACCCACCAGGTGTCCCGGGCTCTGCCCTGCAGCTGCCTTCTCGGGGGGGGCTGGAGTGGCCTGGAGGTCCCCGAGTCCAGTCTTCTCATTTTGCCGATGGGAAACTGAGGCCCAGAGAGGGCGAGGGAGGCGTGGGGCGAGAAACCCCATCTCTAGACTTTGAATCCAGGATTCCCTTTTACCATGTGCTCCCCAACTTAAATCCACATCCCCGGGGGACCCGTTCTCCACGGAATAGCGGGGGGCTGGGTAAGCAGAGTCGGGGAGAGCCAGCAGTGTGCCCCCCTGCACTGTGCCTGCACCGATCCCCTGTCTGCAGGGCTCTGCCAGCGGGTCTCTTGGTAAACCTGAGAAGCAGCTCGCAGCCCCCCAGACCCTGTCCCTGTCCCTGGGTCTGGCCGGGGCAGGCGCAGCCCGCAGTGAGGGGAGGGGCCCCGGCTCAAGGGCAATGCTGCCGTCTGCATTTCCCCCTCAGTCCTTTCTCTCATTTGCTTTTCTTCTGATAAGTAAACGAATCCACCTACGTGCTTCATAGGAAACCTGGAAAGTACAAATGTGGAAAAATAAAACAGAGAGTCCTTAACTTTCCATGTCACAGATCCGATTTGTTTTCTCCTTTGTTTAAAATCTACCCGTAGTTTCCCAGTTACCATGGTAAAGACCACCTTGTAAGCCGCACCCCAGAACCTCCTTCTGCCCCCACCCCACCCCACCCCACTCCCTGCCATCTGGCCGAATGAAACTATACCTTGCAGGCTACATTTGCTGCTTTGGATGTCCTTCCTTCTTTTCCTGCCAAGTTGGTGAACTCCTACTCACCCTTGAAGGCCCTGTGCAAAATATTCTCTCCTCTGGGAAGCCCTCCTTGATTGCCTTAGGCAGGGTGACCAGCTTCTTGGTCAGCCCCTGTCTCTGTCCCAGTGCTTGTTGCAGGGTTCCAGACCAGCCGTGTGCCTGAAACCTGCAGCCTTGCCTGACGCCCCCACGTCATGGATGAAGACACCAAGGTTCAGGGAGGGCCAATGATTCATGTGAGCTGCCGTGGTGTGGTTCCTCCTCGTGTCTGAGCTCTGTGATGGGCTCCTCCAGACCACGGGCGGCTGTGCAGGAATCTCCCGCAGCTCCTCCCACCCCCACTGTCCACACTCGGTGGGCTCAGGGTTTGCCACTATTTACCAGTCTTGGGATCCTGCTGAGCCCCCGGCCATCGTGCCTGGGACCTGCTCTCCAGGCTCTCCTCAAGGACACGCGCATGGGGAGGAAGCTCAGCAGGCCCAGCCTCGGCCCCCACCCGCCCCCACGGTGCCGGCAGCCCCTCGCGTGTGGGTGGCCCCAGGGGCCCGGCGAGCCGCACGGCACATCCTGCTCTATCGACGTCTACTGAAATCGTTTGAGACAAAGTTACTGCACAGGCATTAGCGCCACTTTTCAGAGCGAAACATCTGTCATTTAGCGCGATGACGCTACGGGGACAGCACTTTAGAACAATCCTGTTGCATTTAATTTATTTTCTTCCAAATACAGCAGCTCCGAGGGCAAATTTGTAGGTGCTCTGGGCAGATACATTCAGCTCCTGCCGGGTGAGGCAGCCCCCGCCTGGCCCACGGACATGCCCACGCTCCACGGGGGACCCCTGGGGCCGCCCCCTCCGCCCAGTGATTGATTCCCCTTCAGACAGGCCGGCCGGCGCCGTCGGGGGCTGAGACCAACGACGGGGCGTGCTTCCCACCCCTGCGCCCTGCCACAGCGCCCGCCAGGCAGGGACCCTGGGGGGGCTTTCCCAGCACCGGGGAGGGGAATGCTGGTGCCCCCCACGGCACCCCGTGCTCATGGCAGCCCCGCCTGGAGCCTCCTCTGCTGCTCCCCCAGATCCTGTGTCCCCTTTTCTCGGCCGGCGCCCCAGAGACTCAGAGCAGAGCAGTGGGGCAGGAGGTTCCCGGATGGGGGCAGTGGCTTGTCCGGGGGAGCTGGCTGCTGCACCAGGGGCTGGCGGGTCTAGTTCCAGGGCAGGAGAATTCGTCCTCCTCCACCTTCCGGGACCCTCAGGTGTGGTTCGTGAAGCCCCCACGGACGGACACCTCGTTACGGAGTGGGAGGAGTTTTATAAAGCGACCGTAGGTGACGGCACACCCACGGGACCCCTGCACGGCAATGTCGAGGCCAGAGTTCAACCCCAGGACGCCCCGGGCTGTGGCCGAAAGGGCTGAGCCACCAGAGGCCCCACGACCCCACTGCGGTGTGAATAACTTAACCTCTCGTTAGAGGTGAGGCCAAGCAATGACAAACGAGGGGATGCTCAGTGGCCCGGTGACACCCACAGCCGCTGCAGGTCTGAGGCCAGGGGTCTCCCCGTGGCCGGGCCCACTCCCCAGCCAGTGCCCCCACGGCCCATCCAGCTGCCCTCTGGGCTCCGTCCTATACAGGCCTGTGTGTTCTTTCTGGAACATTCTTCCCTTGGGTGCTTGGCTCGCTCCCTCCCCTCATTCCTCAGAGAGACGGAGCTCCTCTAGGTCCTTTTATTCTTTTTCATTTAAAACAATTTATCGTGGTAACACACATAACATAAAATTCCCCATTTTAACAGTTTTTTAAAGGAACACTTTTTTGCATTTTAGCCTTACAATTCATGCATTAATTGCATTTACAACGATGTGTAGCCCTCATCACTATTTCCAGAATTTCTTCCTCACCCCAGACAGAAGCTCCGTGCCCATTAAACAACAGCTCGTAATCTCCCCGCAGCCCCTGGTCCCACGGCGTGGACAGGCCCGGCCTGCTCCCCAGCGGCTGTGGGTGGGCGCGTGGCTCCTGGGAGCAGAGCTGCGTGGACGCTGGGGTGCAGGGGGCTGTCCCCGTCCTGCCTTCAGTTCTGTGGGGTCTGGACCTAGGAGTGGGGTTGCCGGGCCACAGGGCGGGCCTGGGTTTGGTTTTCACCACCTCCCGCTCCTTGACAGACCCCCTGCTGCTTGTTGCTGCAGCCTCCAGCCCCTGTGTCCTTGCCCCCTGTCGCCGGCCTTCACCTGGACTTCGGAGCCCAGAACCACGGACAGCGCCGGCAGCAGTGGGGGATAGTGGTGGAGGGGGCTGTACCCCAAGGGCTGTGTCCCCCGGGAGGAAGGGGGCGGGGGTGGCTGCGTTGACCCTGCTAGGAGAGGTGACCCCAGAACAGCTCTGTGCCCTCACCCTCTGGCAGGGCTGCAGTGAGAGGTGCATTTGGCCAACGGGGCCAAGGGGCTGCAGACAGGAGCCGCCGCCTGAGGACAGCCTGCTAGCTCCCTGCAGGGCTCACCCAGGCCAGCGCACCAAATCCCCCCACCCTACCCCGCTTGCCTCCGACCTGCCCCAGGGACTCTTGCTGGATGGACATCGAGACCCTGTCCTCGCCTCCCCAGCCTCCCTCAGCATCGCCCTGACAGGAGCTCTGAGCCACGACCCACTTTCGTCCGTTCCTTACAGCAGCCTTGTGAGGCACTGCCGGGATTGCTCCCACTTTCCAGAGGAGAAAACTGAAGCCTCAAGGGGTTGAGTCACTTGCCTGGTTTCCTATCCCCGGCTGGTCAGCGTCCAGGAGTGGATTTGGGCAGGGCCTGGCCTCTCCCCCGAGTGCCCAGGGGGGTCTGGGTAGAGCAAGCCCCCGCCCCGGGGTCAGCCTCCTTCCCTGTAGTAGCGGGCGCTGCAGCTTGGGCCCAGAGACCCCTGAGCCCCCAAGCCATCCGCTTCCAGCCCACCCTCCCAGGCCTCATTCCCAGCCAGGCTTCGACGTCCCTAAAGCTCCCTTCTGTGTGCGTTCAGAGTCCTGGGCGGCCCGGTGAGCAGGATGGACTTCTGCTGCTCCCCAGGGCTGCCATTGCTCCGGCAGCGGCCGCAGCACAAGGAGGAGAAGCCTGTTCTAGAACAGCAGGCACCAGGCACTGGCCCCGCCAGGTCCCAGACCCGCTGCGCAGGCCTGGCCATGTTGTGGTGCTGAGATTTGAACCCAGAGCCCCCGACCCGAGCGCCAGGCTCCTAAACCGCGCACTGGGTGGCCTTTCCTCGGTCAGTGGCTTCCCGGCTCCTGCTGCGTGTGTTTTCCGAGCACGAAGGGGCGCGGGGAGGGCGCTCGGGTAGGGGAGGGGCTCATTGGCCCCTGGGTAGCCGATTAAAGATGGATATTTTGTTTGTTACAATCAAGACCTCTGATTTCAGTTTTATAAATTTTTAAAATATTAATTATATTTTGGAAACTGTGTGGAGGTGAAAGCGTGCGGCGCTGCTCCCTGCTTAGATGGCAACTCGTGGGCGTTTGGCCCAGATTAGCTGCCGGGGAGGGGGCTGGGCATTTTAATCCACCTTGTTAAGTTATTAAATTTTCTTTATTTACGTACGGCTCCCACTTTCATTAGCCTTGTAACAGGTGCTCATTAACAATTTATCATTTGGGGGCGGAGTGAGGTCTGCAGCCAGAGACCCTGCTACAAAGTTTACTCTTAATTACAAAGGAGCAGCGCCCAGGGCCAAGCAAGCTTCCCCCAATCCATGCCCCCACCCAGCCACCCAGGAACACGCCGTCTGGGTCTGTCGGGCCAGCGGGTCGGGGTTCTCAAGGAGGGGCCACCGGGGAGCCGGGCCTGGGTCGAGGGGTGGGGGTCCTGCTGCCGCCCGGCCGTACTGCAGCCTCTGGACACCTCCCTGCCTCTCCTCCAAACCCAGGGTGAGGCCGCAGGCTCGGGGTCCCCAGGTGCCGTCACCCCATGCCATCGACGGGAGCTTTACCAAGCTGGGACTCGCGGCGTGGGCAGGAGGCGCCTCCCCCAGCCTCCGGGGCTGCCCCCCTCCCCGGCTTAACTAGTCACATCCTCAATGGCCCGGCTTACGGGTAAGGTCACGTTCATGGGCCCGGGCTTGGGACCTGAGCAGGTCTTCTGGGGGTCCCGTTCACCCCACAGCACGTGGCGCAGGCTGTTTGCCCCGAGTGAGAGGATGCACGGAAGGTCCCGGCGATGGAGGGTGGGCACCCATGACTCACGCACGTGCCTGCGCGGCCGGCGGGGGGAGGGGGGATGAGTTGCAAGATGAGGCGTACCCCAGATCTGCTGCCCCAGAGCCACGGGGCAGCACGGGACCCCTACTCCCGGGCTGTGGGTGCCCCGGGAGTTGCTGCTGGAGGGGGGATGAAGGCTCCTGCGTGTCCTACCCACCCCTGCTCCGGCGTCCCGGGGGCCGTGGCTGGGCCCCTCCCTTTGCAGCCGCCCTCTGCGCCCTGGGGGCAGCGAGGAGCTCAATGGGGCCCTACCAAGTTTCCCAGCCTCCCAACATCCTGCGGTTTCTGTGGGATCTTTGCACTATGAGCCCCACCTCCTCCCACCCCCAGCAGCCCCCCAGTTCCTCCAGCCAGACACCAGGGTGAGACATGCCAGGAGGCGATGGGGGGGGGATTTGGGGATCCTTTTAGGAAGGCACGAAGAAGGCAGAGGGCCGCAGGTCAGGGACAGTGGACAGAGGAGGGGAGGCCACGTGGGAGGCTGGGGAGAACTTGGGGTACAGGTGGGAACCCCAAAGCCCAGGCCATCTGCAGGGGCAAGGGAGCCAGGATGCTGCCAAGCTGTGTGCACTGGACACAAGAGGAGGTGGACTCCATGAGCTCTCCCACCCCACCCCCAGAGGCCATCCCTGCCCTCCACGCGCAGCAGGGCCCCACACCTGCCTGGAAGCTGCTCATCTGCTCCGTCCTGCACCTCCCCGCACCTCTGGAGAGAACCATGGGCCAAAACACCCTGCCGGGACCCACAAGCCCCCCAAACCCTCAGGGAAACCAAGGCAGGGGTGCGGGTAGGGGCCTGAACCCACTCTGGGGGCAGTCGGGGGAAAGGGGCTGAGCCCAGGTGTCCTCCTGCCTTTCTCCAGGTGCTTGTGGGGAGAGGGGGGGCGAGAGGGCAGGTGGGCAGAGCCTGGAGGCCCAGCGCCTCCCTCCTGGCCGTTGCTAGTTAGAGATGGGGAAGCCACCTGGTGATGGGGTGAGCGTGACACCGGAAGATGTGTCCAGCCCTAATCCCCAACTCCTCCGGGCCTCCCTGAGAAATAAGTGGTTGCAGATGAGTTGGGCAGGTCAGGAGGGGTCACACTCAGGTAGGGCCCCTGCTTTGTGGGGCTGGGTCACGGCGGCCCCAGGAAACAGACAGGGGCTGTGCCCAAAACCTTAGCCAGGGAGCAAGTCCCTGCAGCGGCAGTCTCCTGAGGCCCCTCCTGTACCTGCGCCCCTGGCCAGGTGTACTGGGGCTCCCAGGTGGGCAGGTGACACCCACCCCCATGCACTCTCCTTGCCCCGCCCTCAGATCCTCCCATGTCTGCCCCTACCCCGAGGCCAGGAATTCTGCAGGGGCCGGGCCGGGCCTGCTGGGCTGGGGCTCGCCGTCCCTTAGACAGCTTGTCTGAAATGCATTTATTTCCAGGGCGTTTTCCATGAAGAGGGTTTTAATATTCATCTCAGAGCTGACCGTTTTTCCTGCCTTGTATGGAGAGCCGACGTTGGCTTCTTGGTGTATCTTTCGACTGTTGGTTCATTCAGAGCCACTTACAGGCTCAGAAGTGATTCTCTTTTATAATTTGAGAAGTTTCCTGGTTAGTGTCACAGGGATGGGCCCGGGCAGCCCTCCACGTCGCCCGGCTCCAGCCCTCCCACGACGCTGTCCCCGCCTGCCATTTTGCTCTTTGCGCCCAGCCCTGCCTCGCAGGGCCCCCAGACTCGGGCAGGGCAGGCCACTGTGGCTTTGTCCCAGGGCAGGGGGTGGTTTCAGCCTAAAGGTCCAGAAGGTCGTTGAGGACAGGACGGGGACACTTGCAGGGTGCGAGGGTCTCTGGGCTTAGAGGCTCAGCCAGTGCCAGGGCTGCCTGTCTCCACAGCAGGGCCTCGGGGCCTGGCTGAGATCAGGGCCCACAACCCCCGTGCTTCAGGGTCAGGCGGGCAGGCGGGGACTCGGACCACCCAGCGGCCGCCTGTGGGCCCTGCTGCGCTCCAGCCCCTGCTGCAGGGGCAGGGACACCGCCGGACCCAGGACAGGCCAGCCCCAAGTCCCTGTGGGTTATTTCCATGTGGGTGACACTTCCCTTGGTGACAGGAAGCCACAGGGGCTGGCGGGGGCAGGGCACTGGGGAGCATCTCTGAAAGGCACAGCCACCCCTCGCGCCACACTTTTCGCCAGGTGGGGACCCAGGCCTGGGGTGGCCAAGGCTTCCGGGCTTCCGAGAGAAGCCGGGACTCTAGATCCACATGTGGGAATCTCCTCATTTCCACATGTGAAAAAGATGCCCCATAGGCCGGAGAT
>PVIY010025508.1:0-36614 GCA_004026745.1 Myrmecophaga tridactyla | reverse complement strand
AGGGTCCATGTCAATAGTGCTGTTCTGAGTATACTCTTGGGTTCTACAAACACCATTGTCTATTTCCTTTTGTTCCTCAAACCCAAGAGTAGTCACTGCATCCCTCAGTTACTCACCTTCATGTTATCACATCTTCTTTTTGCTTTCTCAGTCCTGACAAAACTTTGAAACTATTTCCCTGTATTACATTCCTTTTATTTGAAATACCTAGAATGTCTTCTGTTTTCCTACATGGAAATTGACTCTTAGAGTTAATGTCTTCTATTTGTTCACTCATGAGAAAAGGGATTACAAGTAATTTAGAATTAAATCCTTAGGGTTAACTGCTTTCTAATGATTTTCGGTATTAGAACATCAGCAAATGGGAAGTAAAGCCACTTCCAACTTCACACTCTCATGATTAAAGGAGAAAGTGGAATATGTATCTCACCTTTCCCTTCTTCAAATTACTTCTGGATGTACATAGAGATCCCTGAAGCTGGCCCATTCATCATTTTTTCTCAGGATGTTCTCCAGAATTCTGAGAACCATTCAATCTATTCTTGAATTTCATATGATCTTTGATATTTTCCTCTTTATTCTCCACCTCAGCATCATCTCTTCCTCTTTCATCATCTCTTAATCTTGGAGGAAAGTCTTTTAATATCCAATAAACTAGCTCCTATAATAAATTTTTGGAAAGCTAATATTACCTGAAGATTCTATTTCATGATGTAGGTCATTTTATTTTTTTGGTGAGAAAATGTGAAATAGTTTTTCAATTACCCATAATCACTGAGGTGGTAAGTGATGGAGTTGGTATTTCAAACCAATTTTGCCTAACTCCAAAGATCAGAATTTTAACAACCATAATATTCTACTTTCCATCCACCCACCCACATATTCATCCAACAGAGGAGAGTTTACTATTTGCCAAGCACTATGTTGGGCAAAGTAATTGAAAGTCAAAGGGCCTAACCAATAACCCCTAAAACACAACAGAGTTAACCACATCCAGAGCCAGCCTTCAGAGATTGGAAATCAAGATTGGTGATGGAGTCATGAATATAAATATAAAGCAGTGGACAGCTGAGAAGATGATAAATGAGGGGAAGGGACAGTCTGAAAAGAAGCCATAAGGAGAGGGAGTCAGAAGAGGCTGAAGTAAGACCTCAGATGATTCTGATCTCATCTTTCTGCAATCCAGAGGTCATGGGCATCAGCAACCAGGGATGTCTTAGAAGACTAAAATTGACAACCTGGTCTATTTGATGTGGAATGAAGTTCTGTCACCTTCTAATTTCTCTCTTTCTCTTAGGCCCCTTTTGTTATTTCAACAACAAGAATACAAATAAAATAAACCAACAGCCAGTGTGAATGTAAAGGACTGAGAGAGACTGAAGGCATGGGGTAAGCCATTCTAGCTACCAAGAAAATCTAATGTCACCCACTTCTTGCCCCTAAAGCTCTGTCTCCACTGGTATCTCCAACTCCATCTGATTGGTCTTTGCTGTTTTTGAGTGTAAAAAGGTCTGTGGTCCACATTAGGGCCTCAGGACTTCTCTTTCTGTCTCCCTCTCCATCATTGCCTTTTTGTTCCCTTATGGTCTATGCTGGTTCTAAATGATGCATGTACCCTAGAAAAGCCATGTTTTAATCCTAATCCCATTTTGTAAAGGCAGCTGTTTCTTCTAATCCCTATTCAGTATTGCATGTTTGAAATTGCAATTACATTACCTCCCTGGAGATGTGATTTAATCAAGAGTGGTTGTTAAACTGGATTAAGTGGAGGCATGTCTCCACCCATTTGTGTGGGTCTTGGTTAGTTTCTGGAGTCCTATAAAAGAGAATGAAAGAGCTTTGGAGAGAGCAGAGAACACTGCAACACCATGAAGTAGAGAGTCCATGAGCCAGTGATCTTTGGAGATGAAGAGGGAAAACACCTCCTGGGGAGCTTCATGAAACTGGAAGCCAGGAGAAGAAGCAAGCAGATGATGCCATGTTCAAAACATGCCCTTCCAGATGACAGAGGAACCCTGACCATGTTCACCATGTGCCTTTCCAGATCAGAGAAAAATGCTAACTGTGTTCACCATGTGCCCTTCCACTTGAGAGAGAAACCCTGAACTTCATTGGCCTTCTTGAACCAAGGTATCTTTCCCTGGATGCCTTAGATTGGACGTTTCCATAGATTTGTTTTAATTGGGACATTTTCTTGGCCTTAGAACTGTAAACTTGCAACTTATTAAATTCCCCTTTTTAAAAATCTTTCCATTTCTGGTGTATTGCATTCCAGCAACTAGCAAACTAGAACATGGCCTCTCTGTTTCTCTCTCTCTCTTTTTCTCTCTGTAGCATGACAATGAACAGAAACTCTGATTCAAACTTGTAAAAACAATAAAGAAGTTTATTATTTCAAACAATGCAAAATCCAAAGGTAGGGTAACTTCCAGGGTTAGTTGATTCAGTAGCTCAGGCATGTGATCAAGGACCCAGGTTCTTTCTGCCTTTCTGCTCTACTATTTTCAGCATCAGATTCAGCTTTGGAATGAAATAAAATGGCTACTCATTCAAACAATTAAGGAGAAAAACAAGGCCAGAGCCTATGCCATTGCCACATCTTCCCCTACCCTTTCCTACTCCCCACCCTCCCATCTCCATCCCCTTCCCCGTCCCCATTTTCCTTCATCCCTTCTCCCTCCCCCTGCTTCTTCTTCTCTTTCTTCTTCTTTTCTATCTTAGGAAAGGGAAAGTTCTGGCCAGAAGTACCAACTTGTTAGCTACATGAGATTTCTCCTCTAAAATCTCACTGGCTAGAATCAGAGCTCATGTACATACCTAAGTAAATCTCTGTCTTTGCAAAGGGGATAAAGTTACAATGATTAGCTTAGACTGCAGGGTTTAAGAGATAATATGGAGTCAACTGCAAAGAACTGTGAAGAATCTGAGCTTTTACTTTACTTGCAAGCTAATAAGTTAGCCTGACACAGTTTCATGGATGATTGCAGAAGACATGAGACTCTTGGATCAGACACAGAGTGCTTTAATCACTCATGCCATAGCAGGAAGCATTAACTTCATGTTTGCACTGGCTTTCCTTGCCTTCCAAGATCTACAAGGCAACATGGAGCGATGCAAAAGGATACTGAACATGCAGTGGGTTTGCATTACAGCTGAGGAACTCCAAACTTAGGGGACTTACATATCTTATTATGGGCTGCAAATAAATCTGCCAGACTTTTGTTCTGAAGGAAGATATTGTATGTCTTATACTGTACAGAGAGATTAGTGCCTTGCTTACAAGACATGGAGAATCTCAAGAAAGCAAAGGACTAGTTGTCCCACAACATTGACCATTTCACATTGACTACAATGTACTTTAACATACTGCTTTCTTTCTCATCAGGCTGGCTCCAGCTAATCTTCAGAAGCTCAACTCAGTTGTCAGCTACTTTGTAATGACTTTCTCAACAGTCATTTTATCATAATAGTTATCACTTTCTTACCCTCTGTTCACTTATTTTTTTGTCTCCCCCACTCGAGAGTATATTCCTTGAAAACAGGAACTTTGTCTTTTGTTTCTCTCTCCAGGACACTGCTTGGCATATTAGAAGTAAATAGGTCAATGCCCACATAAAATCTCATCTGGTAGATATAATTCACTTAATAATTCTATAATTATTTTATTTGGACATAGTTTACTTTTCTTTTTTTCTCTAATATGCAAAGACATCTATTATTGTGATACTTCTGACCTCTCTGTCTTTCTCCCCTTCCTAAGAAAGACAGAGTGAATTGTTTTATTTTTAGGTGTATAGGAGGTTGAGAAGGTGCAACCCTGCTCCCCATGCTCCATCATCCTTGTTGAGATTGACCTTCCTACATAGAGCATTCTCTCTGATCTGCAATTTGCTTTGGCTATGATTCATAGTTAAACCACCTTGGAGATGAACACTTAGTTGTGTTTATGAATATGACTAATTCTGGGGCCTGTATTGAGAGATTCCTTGTTGCCCATGAATTACTTTCTCAGTAATTCTATTGCTGTCTTTAAAACATGCACAAGAGGGTGGCTGCCGTGGCTCAGCAGGCAGAGCTCCGACCTGCCATGCTGGAGGTCTGGAGTTCGATCCCTGGTGCCTCCTGCCCATATGCAAATTAAAAAAAACATGCACAAGGTTGTTGAAAGTATTTCAGTTTGTTTATAGCTACAAAGTGCTAAGTAGGTTAGGCATAAAACTTACTGATGTCATTTATTGAAAATCTGATCCCCAGTGACAGGATAAATCCTGGAAAACACATATGAGAAGACCCAACTATAAATTCAATAGCTAATCTGTCATTAATCAAGCATTTACTAAGTGCCTACTGTGGATCAGACCTGCTTCAATAATAATACTTCCCTGCTCTTAAGAATGTCTAACTTCTTGAAGGATCTGCACATTTGTGACTACCTTTGAGCTTCATAACAGTCTGGTTAGCCAGATAAGTTTCTATGCTCCATGGTTCCAAGGGAAAGAGAGTGACAAAGTTTTTTGAACATGTAGCAAGGTCACATGATAGTTTATGACAGATATGTTCAGATTCTGAGTTGTTTGGTTCTCAGTGCATTTCTCTTTCCAACTCTGCTCAGAACTCTCTGCCTAATGATGGAAGCAGTGAGAACTAGGTGAGAGAACTATAGAGATGAAGATGGGGAGGAGAGGTGAAAACTCAAAAACAGTTTAAAATATACTGATTGAGTGATAGTTCTCTAATCAGAGTTTCCACCCCAAGGCACTCTTCTCTGTTTATATCATGGAAAATTTGACATGTTGCTTAGCACTTAGTAAGTGTTTTCTTTACATGGATTCACAAGCAAAAAATTGTATGAAACTAGGATATCCATCACAGGTCAGACTCTTCAGTACTAGAAAGGAACAGTTGTAAGAAAGCAGGCAGCATGGGACTGGTCAAATGGACCAGAAAACAAGAAGATACAACCCAGTGTTATAACCACTTCCACTGACTTATATTCAGTGTCAACTGAATGAAACCTGATAAAAAGTTTTATTTAAACATATAAATTACATATTGTAGGGTCTAGAGAAGAAATCAGAGGATTAAAAGAGCCAAGAGGAAGATATACTGAGTTTAATAACTGTGCTGGTTTGAAAGGATATATATACCCCTGAAAAGCCATGTTTTACCCAAAACCCCATTTTGTAAAGGCAGAATACTCCATATTCAATACTCTATGTAACTAGATCACCTCCCTGGAGATGTAACCCAATCAAGAGTGGTTGTTAAGCTGGATTGGGGAGATGTGTCTCCATCCATTTGGTTGGGTTTTGATTGGTTTACTGGAATACTGTAAAAGAAGAAACATTTTGGAGAAAGCCAGAGATTCAGAGAGAGCAGAGAAGAATGATATAGCTACAAGAAGCAGAGAGTCCATCAACCAGTGACCTTTGGAGATGAAGAAGGGAAATGCTTCCTGGGAAGCTTCGTGAAACAGGAAGCCAGGAGAGAAAGCTAGCAGATGATACCGTGTTCACCACATGCCTTTCCAGATGAGAGAGAAACCCTGACCATGTTCACTATGTGCCATCTCACTTGAGAAAGAAACCCTGAGCTTCATTAGCCTTCCTGAACCAAGGTATCTTTCCCTGGATGCCTTTGATTGGACATTTCTATAGACTTGTTTTAACTGGGACATTTTCTCAGATTTAGAACTGTAAACTAGCAACTTATTAAATTTCCCTTTTAAAAGCCATTCCATTTCTTGTATATTGCATTCCAGCAGCTAGCAAACTAGAACAATAACCAATTGTTAATTGTATAAATAAACAATTGTATGTTTATTTAATTTCATGTATCTTATAGTATTTCCTTATACATTATCCCTCTTGGGATTTACTGTTAAGGCTGGTAGGGCAAATGTAGCAAGGCCTTCCTTCTCTTAATTCATGCACCATTTTATCTTTGTCCCTCTGAGAAATGTTCACCTTATGCTTTGCATTATAATTAATTATATATATATATATATCAAGCTTCATGAAATGTAAGCCATGTTCATTCCACCTTGAGGTTGGGTGTACATTTATTTTTATAATACTCCCACCAAAATGAAGTAAATTGATCAAATATATTTGCCTACCTTGAGCAACTAGACATCCAGAAAAATTATACAAAATAACCTTTAAAAATGATATTGGACAACTGGCAATGCAGGGCTGTTTTCTCTGAGAAAAGAGATAAATTGTTAAGACCTATGCTTGCCCTGGCTTAATGCCTATATGCAATTTGCTGCCTGCAGCATAGGGAAGCAGAACCCTAACAGAACTTGGCAGACTCACTGAGGTCAGTGTTTGGAAACAAAAAGGCAACTGGAATTTCTATGCAGTATACTGAAGACCTTGGAGCTACACAGCAAGAGGTCCAAAGAACTGCAGAGGGATACCATGATCTGTGAATTTATGAAATAAATTTATCCAAGACCACAAAAAAAACTACTGGAAAGCACCATTTCAAATCATTCCTGGAGCTCACATAAGACTGGAATAGTTTGTGATCCTACTAGCCACAGTGGAAAGATGTCATAAAACATTTTGCATTGGATATAGACCTCAGAAGAACATCACCTTCAGGGTAAATTAACCCTAAGCTAAAGACTGCCCTAGACTACCTTAATGAAGTTGAAAGCAAGTCTCAAAAGGACTCAACTGATCCCAACTAACTTAAATGTGTGCCAGAATAAAGCCCAACCCTATTTAAAGATACACACAAAAAAATTATCCAGCACCAATCAAAACATGAAATTATCAGACATGTTAAGAAGCAGGAAAATATGACTCAAAAGAAAAGAAAGACTGATAAAAAAAAATCAAACTCCAAGATGATGGAAAATTCCACATTTGATGAATAGTGGACAAGGATATCTAAAAACTGTTAAAATATGTTCTATATGCTTAGAACTGTAGAGAAAAACATGAAAATGAGAGAAATATAAACTCTTAAAAATAATCAAACTTTTCTAGAGATGAAAAATATAATATTGACAACTAATAAACTGTATAGGTATAATAAATTAAACACTGAAAAAGAAAATATCAGTGAACTTGAAGACAGTGATAAAAATTATGTAAAATAAAGCAGAGAAAAAATATCTAAAAACTGTCTTATGGGTTAAATTTAAAAAATGTAAAATATGTTTATTTAGAATTTTAGAAGGAAGGAGGCAGCAAGAGTATTTGAAAGAGGGGGAGACAGACTGAAAAAATGCAATATTTGATGAAAACTATGCATTCAGATAATGAGAAAACTCGATAAACTCTGAGTAGAGTAACATAAAGAAAATCATACAGAGACCCATCAAAGTTAAATGCTGAAAGCCAGTAAAAAAGAGAAAATTGAAGAAGAACAAATGTAGGAATGACACAGACTTCTCATCAAAATATATGCAAGCCAGAAGTCATTAGAATGACAATACTCTTCAAAATGAGGATGAAATAAATACTTTTTGGAAAAATAGAAGCTGAGAGAGTCCATGAACAAATGTCTTTACAAGAAATATTTAGCTCATTAGGCAGAAGGAGAATGGTAATTTCAGTCTACACAAAAGAAGACACTCTAACAGAAATGTTAAATGTTAGAATAAAAATAAAACATATTTTCCATTTTAAGTCACTTTACAAGTTAATTGACTGTTTAAAGAAAAAACATTAACAATTTATTGAAGGATTTATAGCATATCTAGAAGAAAATGGCAAGATGACATTAGTACAAAGAATGGGATGGAAGAAAAGGAAGTATACAGCTATAAAATTCTTATACAATGTTCTAGTTTGCCAGCTGCTGGAATGCAATATGCAAGAAATGGAATTGCTTTTAAAAGGGGGAATTTAATAAATTGCAAGTTTATAGTTCTAGGGCTGAGGAAATAGCTATAGAAATGTCCAGTATCAGGTATCCAGGGAAAAATACCTTGCTTCAAGAAGGCCGATGAAGTTCAGGGTTTCTCTCTCAACTGAAAAGGTACACAGTTGGTGAACACAGTCAAGGTTTCTCTCTTGGCTGGAAGGTCACATGGTGAACATGGCATCATCTGCTAGCTTTCTCTCCTGGCTTTCTGTTTCACGAAGCCTGCTGTGAGGCGTTTTCCTTCTTCATCTCCAAAGGACACTGGCTGGTGAACTCTTTGCTTCTCATGGTTATGCCATTCTTCTCTGCTCTCTCTGAATCTCCAACTTTCTCCAAAATGTTTTCTTTTTCATAGGATTCCAATAAATTAATCAAGACCTCCTGAATGGGTGGAGATACATCTCCACCTAATCCAGCTTAACAACCACTCTTGATTGAGTCACATTTCCAGGAAGATGATCTAATTTTATCTCAAACATACAGTCCTTAATATGGATTAGAAGAAATGGCTGCCTTTACAAAATGGAATTAAGATTAAAGCATGGCTTTTCTAGGGTACATACATCCTTTCAAACCAGCATTTATGATTATCTATGATATAATATTGTTTGAAAGTAGCCTGTGATAAATTAAAATTGTATATTTTAACTTCAGAGCAACTAATAAATAAACAAAAAAGTGTAGTGAATAAGCCAATCTTGAAGACAAGACTGAATACTAAAAGGAATAAAAGCTATGTGAGATAAAAAGGAAACAAGGTAGCAAATGGCAGTTTTAAACCCAACTATATTGATAGTTACAGTAAATCAAAATGCTGTAACATTCTAAGGATTGTCAGATTAAATAAAAAAGAAAGACCTGGAGGACTTCCAGGAAGATGGCTGACTAGAGCATCTCAAGATTAGCCTTGTTCTGGAAAAGATAGAGAAGGGACAGGAGGGTGATGGAGGCAACAATTTGGGAGTGCTGCTGACTTGGGAGAGCCTTCTGCACCACATGTGGCAGCCCTGGTTGCAAAGGCCATGGTACTGAGGGGCAGAGGGCTGGAGCCTGGCATGGAAACATGGAGTGGAGGAGACAGCGGGAGTGTATGGATGGGTACAGGGCACTAGGAATTAAGCCAGGCCATGTTCCCTGGTTGTGCTACCGTCAACAGCACAGCCCCATGACCAGTGACTCACCCCACACCATGCATCTGAACCCCCTCACCTGCTCCAATTCCCCATGCTGCAGGCACCCCCACACCAACAGTCCCTGTGCACATACCTGCCCCCCACCTCCAGCCCAAGTGCAACCCAACCCACCTCTCCTACACCACTCCCAAGCACTACTTCCCCTTCCCTGTTTCCTGCAACCTGTTACCATTAAAGGTTGTGGGCACTAACCTCCATACCTAGGCTACCCTTGTCTGCCCATGATGTTACAGAGCCTCACCCCTCTCTCCCTGAGCTTAGCACATTCATTTATGGCACTCCCAGACCCACACATGCTCTTGGGTCCCCAATCATGTCATTCAGCTCTGGGGGAACTTCACATTACAGTAGTCCTAGAACAGCACATGTGCCCCGCCCTCGGCCTCACTTCCCAGCTCTGAGAAAGTGCCAACCTGCACAGCTGGGTCACTTCTGCCCCCAATCCATGAAGGCATAATGCCAACTTGCTTCCACAGCTCTATGCATGCACACAAAAGACCCCATGCCTTAGATCAGCACACACAAGGGTTACATCCCCCAGACTGGTGCACCTGCACAGCTATGTCTTCCCTGGCTGCTGGGCACCATGTTCACAAGCACCAGTGTAACATCCCCAACCTGTGCCCATACCTGCCCTGAAATAAATTCTCGTATTGAGTGCTCCATCCTGTGCCCTGCTCTCTGCTGTACAACCATCCCACAAACACAGACCCTTGGAGTACTGGAAGAAAACAACTCCCAAAGTAATTCAATCAAGATATCTACATGCGATGAAGACAGCAGACAATCACTAAGCATATCACAACACAGACAGATATAGCCCTGCCTAATGACCAAATTAAAACACCCAAGGAGACACAGATGTTGGAACAACCAATCGAAGATGTTCATACAACGCTACTTAATAAAGTAAATGGGATAAGAAATGACATAAAGGAGATCAGGAAGACAGTAGAAGAGCATAAAGAGGAATTTGAAAGAATAAATAGAAAAATAGTGGAAATCACAGAGATTAAAGACTCCATTGACCAAATAAAAAACACACTGGAGGCACACAAATCCAGATTTGAAGAAACAGAAGAAAGAATAAGTGATATAGAGGGGAGGATAATTGACTTTGAAGACTCAAAACAGAAAATAGCAAAAAAGATGGAAAAAAATTGAATAGGAACTCAGGGAAATGATAGACAAAACAAAGTGCACAAATATAAGAATCACTGATGTCCCAGAAGGAGAAGAGAGGAGTAAAAGGCTAGGAAGAGTGGTTGAGGATATAATGGGAGAAAATTCCCAACCCTCACAAAGGACATAAATATACAAGGCAAAGAAACCCAAAGAACTCCAAACAGAATAAATCCAAATAGGCCTTCCCCAACACACATACTAATCATTTTGTCAAATGTTGAAGAGAAGCAGAAAATCCTAAAAGTAACAAGAGAAAAACATCCTACTACATACAAGGGAAATCAAATGAGACTGAGTTCAGATTACTCAACTAGCACCCTGGAGGCGAGAAGGCAAGATTCTAAAAGAGAAAGACTTCCAAACAAGAATTCTGCTACTCAGACAAATTGTTCTTTAAAACTGAGGAAGAGAGTAAAGCTTTCACAGGCAAAGAAGTTCTGAGAGAATTTTTCAGGAAGAGACTGGCCCTACAAGAAATACTAAAAGGAGTTCTGCCAGCTGGAAAAAAAAAGACAGGAGAGGGAGATCTGGAGGAGGGCACAGAATTGAAGAGTACCACTAAGGATAATTTAAAGAATACAAGGAGAAAGAGGGAAAAGAATATATAGATCTGACAAATAAAATAAAGATGATAAGATGGTGGAATCAAGAAATGCCTTTTCAGTAATAACTTTGAATGTTAATGGATTAAATTCACCAATTAAAAGATACAGATTGGCAGAATGGATTAAGAAACATAGTTCAGCTATATGCTGATTACAAGAGACTCATCTTAGACATAAGGATACAAATAGATTGAAAGTGAAAGGATGGAAAAAGATCTTCCATGCAAGTTGTAACCAAAAGAAGGCAGTAGTACTATACTAATATCAGACAAAATAGACTTTAAATGTAAAGACATTACAACAGACAAAGAAGAACACTACATACTAATTAAAGGGTCAATTCACCAAAAAGATATAACAATCATAAATGTTTATGCTCCTAATCAAGGAGCTCCAAAGTACATGAGACAGACATTGGCAAAACTGAAGGGAGTGATAGGTGTTTCAACAATAATAGTAGGAGACTTCAACACACTATTCTCCTCTATACATAGAACTACCAGACAGAAAATCAACAAGTAAATAGAGAACTTACACAATTTGATAAATGAATTAGATCTAACAGAAATATATAGGTCATTGCACCCCAAAGCACAAGATTATGCATTCTTCTCTAGTGCTTATGGGACATTCTCTAGGATAGATCATATGCTGGGGCATAAAATAGGTCTTTATAAATTTTAAAATATTGAAATTATTCAAAGCATTTTCTCTGATCATGATGGGATGAAGTTGGATCTCAACAACCACCAAAGAATGAGAACATTCACAAATAAATGGATATTAAACAACACACTCTTAAAAAACAGTGGGTCAAAGAAGAAGTTGTTAGAGAAATCAGCAGCTATCTGGAGATGAATGAAAATGAGAATATAACTTATCAGAACTTATGAGATGTGGCAAAGCTGTGCTGAAAGGGAAATTTATTGCCTTAAATACCTATATTAAAAAACAAGAAAAAGCAAAAATTGAGAACTTAACAGCAAACCTTGAGGAACTTGAGAAAGAACAGCAAACTAACCCCAAAGAAAATAGGAAAAAAGAAATAACAAGGATTAAAGGAGATTTGAATGAATAGGAGAACAAAAGAGCAATGCAAAGAATCAATAAAACCAAAAGTTAGTCATTTGAGAAAATCAATGTACTTGATGGGCCACTAGCAAGACTGACAAAGAAAAAAAGAAAAAGGATGCAAATAAACAAAATGAGAAATGGGAAGGGGTGCATTACCACAGACCCTGAAGAAATAAAAGAAATCATAAGAGGACACTATGAACAAATATACACCAACAAACTGGACAGCTTGGATGAAATGGACAAATTCTTGGATACACACAAACAAGCTGCATTGAGCCAGGAAGAAATAGAAGATCTCAACAAACCAATCACAAGTAAAGAGATTCAATGAGTCATCAAAAATCATCCTACAAAGAAAAGCCCAGGGCCAGATGGCTTCAGAGGGTTTTTATCAAACATTCCAGAAAGAATTAACACCAATCCTGCTCAAACTTTTCCAAAAAAACTGAGGAAAAAGGAACTCTACCGAACTCACATTACACAGCTGATACCATTTTAATACTAAACTGGGTAAAGATGCTATAAGAAGGGAAAATTACAGGCCAATCTCCCTAATGAACACAGATGCAAAAATTCTCAATAAAATACTAGCAAATCGAATCCAACAACACATTAAAAGAATTATACACCCTGACCAAGTGGGGTTTATACCAGGAATGCAAAGATGGTTCAACATACAAAAAATCAATTAATGTAATACAGCACATTAACAAATCAAAAGGGAAAAATCACATAATCATCTCGATTGATGCTGAAAAAGCATTCAACAAGACTCAGCATCCTTTTCTGATAAAAACACTCCAAAAGATAGGAATCAAAGGTAAGAGCCTCAATATGTTAAAGGGAATATATGAAAAACCAATAGCCAGCATCATACTCAATGGAGAGAGACTAAAAGCTTTCCCCCTAAGATAAGGTACAAGACAAGGATGTTCACTGTCACCACTATTATTCAACATTGTGCTAGAAGTTCTAGCTAGAGCAATCAGGCAGGACAAAAAAATAAAAGGCATCCAAATTGGAAAGGAAAAAGTAACACTCTCATTATTTGCAGATGATATGATATATACTTGGAAGGTCCTGAGAAATCTACAGCAAAGTTACTTGAGCTAATCAACAAATTCAGCAAGGTGGCCGGATATAAAATTAATGTGCAAAAATCAGTAACATTTCTATACACAAGCAATGAGCTATCTGAGGAGCCAATTAAGGAAAAAAAATCCATTGAAAACAGCAACTAGAAGAGTCAAATACTTAGGAATGAACTTAACAAGGGAGGTAAAGGACTTGTACAAAGAAAACTAAGTAATGTTGATGAAAGGAAACAAAGGAGTTCTAAATAGGTAGAAAGCCATTCCCTTCCTGCTCATAGATAGGAAGGTTAAAAGTTGTTAAGATGTCAATTCTCCCCAAATGGATCTACAGCTTCAACACAATATCAATCAAAATTCCAGAACCTACTTTGAAGATTTGGAAAAGCTAACTACCAAATTCATCTCGACGGGAAAGAGACCCTGAATAGCTAAAAGCATCCTAAAAAAGAAGAACAAAGTGGGAGGATTAACACTCCCTGACTTTAAAACCTATTATAAAACCACAGTGGTCAAAACAACATGGTACTGGCACAAAGAAAGAAGCATCAACCAATGGAATTGAATTGAGAGTGTAGAAATAGACCATCAAATCTACATGCAACTGATTTTTGATTGTGAATAATGCTGCTATGAACATCAGTGTGAAACATCTGTTTGTGTCATTGTTTTCACCTCTTCTGGGTATATACCAAGTAGTGTTATTGCTGGGTCATAGGGCAGCTTGATATTTAGTTTCCTAAGGAACGGCCAAACAGTCTTCCATGGTGGCTGCACCATTGTACATTTCCACCAGCAGTGCATAAGTGTCCAAGTTTCTCCACATCCTCTCCAACATTTATAGTTCCTGATTGTTTAATAGCAGCCATTCGTAAAGGTGTGAAGTGGTATCTCATTGTAGTCTTGATGTGCATTTCCCTTATAGCCAGTGAAAATGAGCAACTATTTTCAGCATTCCATCAGCATTCTCTTCATGTGCTTTTGAGCCATCTGTATTTGCTCTTCAGAAAAATGCCTTTTTGTGTCTTTAGCCCATCTTATAATTGGATTGTTTGTTCTTTTGTTGTTGAGTCATTATGATTTCTTTGTATATATGGGAAATTAAACCTTTGTCTGATAGGTTCAAAAGTAACCATCAGCACTACCACAGCAACAGCAGAGGTAAATAATGGGGTAAGATACAAGAGTTAAGAGGAAGTTTAGATCTCCTGTTTGGTGATGGTGTGTTTATTGGTTTGTCTATTGGGATCAATGAAATTACCTTAAATTTAGAATGCTGATGAACTGTGGACTTTGGGCCCTCTACAGGATGCCCAATGAATGCAGGTGGCTGAAGGATGCACTAATGGAGAAGTAGAATGGCGAATGATAGTGTATGCCTATGAACGAAGACTGTGCTCCTACAAAAAGGAACATTGTCGTGAGACATGCAATGACGTGAATGAACATGTGGGATATTTGGTGAGACAAAATAAGCCAGAAATAAAAAAACAACAATGATTGGTCATCTTTATAAAATGCTTATAAGAAAACAGGGGCCTAGATTGTAAGCTTTTAGAGCAGACACATTAAGTCCGGAGGGGTGATTATTATTTCTGGATTTTGAGAGGCTGTTTTATATATATAACCTGATATTTAGAGATAAGAACTAAGCTGAATAGGTTCGGTTAAAGTAATTCAGGACATAGGGGTAAGGAAGACAGTGTCTTTATTTTAGTACCACACATACTCTTTGAGACTAATGGAAGAAAGATTCATTTGATCTGGAACTGAAATTTTCTGTAGTCCATAATCGAATTCAACCTATTTGTATAGCTCCTTTGAACAACTGAAACACAGAGACCACAGAATGAGAAAGAGGCCCTTTAATACTGTATAGAATATTGCAATGCCTGGAAATATCCTAGAGTATATTAACCAGATAATAAAAAAGTATTGGCAAAGTCCCCTGAGGGGAAGAAAGACTGTGGAACTGTTAAACTTTACCATCAGGGAAATTCCTGATACTGTGTCAAACTTTAGACACACCCCAAATCAAGAGACCATGCCCTTGATTATGATGCTTACTCTTGTGAAGCTTTTGTAGGTAGCATAGAAGCTTAGACTACCTATAGGCATGCCCAAGAGTTACGTCTGGAGGACCTCTGTTGTTGCTCAGATGTGGCCTCAGTCTCTCTAAGCCCAACTCTGCAGGTGAAATCAATGCCTTTCCCCCTACATTGCCTGGGACGTGACATCCAGGGGTGAAAGTCTCCCTGGCCACATGGGAGAGGACTCCCAGGGATGAATCCAGACCTGGCACCTTGGGATCAACAACTCCATCCTGACCAAATGGGGGAAAAGAAGTGTAATTAATAAAGTATCAGTGGCAGAGAAAGTTCAAATAGAATCGAGAGGCTACTCTGGAGGTTGCTCTTACACAAGCTTCAGGTAGACCTTGTTACCTATTATAAACTGCCAACCCTCAACCAGGACCATTTCAGCTAACCCTAAAGAACACCTAGGGCAATTTATATGGTTCCACAAGGGTTCCAGGCACCAGAGTAACTTGCCAGAAACCTACAACCTCCAGATGGGTCCCTGGTCCAGATAAGTCCTGAAATCTAGCCCATCCTCTCCAGAACATCAGATAGTTCCATCTCCCTACCCCATATTAGTAACAGACCCTTCCAATAAGAAAAATTTAGAATTGCCATAGCCCAAACAACTCCAATGAGAGGTATGGAACTATGGTGGAATTATACATAGAAGATGTGACTAAACAAATGAATATGAATACTTAATCATTAAATTGATATCTCTTGCAGTCTCCAGTATTTTAGAGCAGCTAGAATTAAAAACCTAAAATTGTGAAATTGTAACCTGTGTCAAAGTCTGAAATATGTTCTACAACTAATTGTGGTGCTGTGTTTGGAAATTTATAACTCCTCTGTACATATGTTATTTCTCACAGAAAAAGAGTGAATAAAAAGTTGATTGTAATGATAAGAAAGTATTTAAGCCCACTAGCCTCCTATACTCTGGAACAGCTAGAAATAAAAATAGGAGAAGATCGTATGGTAGCCCATGATAAACTCTGTGACCTATCCTGTAACCACTTTTTAAAGAGTGCTTTGAAAACTATTGCTTTTTTATTTCTTTGTTTTTATATAGGTTATACTATATGATAAAAAAAAGTTTAAAAAATAAATAAATAATAAAGAAAGACCTGATTATATGCTGTTTATAAGACAGCACCTTAAAGGCACAAATAGGTTAAAAGTAAAAGGCTGGAAAAATATATACCATACAGATTCTTATCATAATACCAGTTTACTCTTAGTACTTTATGTGCATTACCTCAAAGAATATTTAAAACAATTTGTGATAAACAAACCAATTAAAATGAAGAAACTTCAAAGTCCATGCTCTTGACCACCATATCTGTAGACTCCTGGGAGGTAGGAATCATATTTTATTATGTTTATACCTCCAGTGTCTAGATGAGCATCTGATTCATGATAAGTGATGGATAACTACATTTTTAATAAAGATATGAATAGGAAATTGGATGGGTGGATGAATAACAAATGAGCTAGTGTGCCTGGGGAGACTGTTAGATCTTATACCATTTATAGTGTGTGCACTGAACAGAACTCAGTTGAAAAACAACCACATTCTTTTCCAGCAGCAGATATCACACATCAATGATTATGTCAAGTATTCAAATTCTGTGCTCAGGAAGTAGGTCTGAATTTGTTACTGGTGCCAAATAGAGAGGCCCATCCAAGTGGTTGGGAGTGGAACAGAGAATAGCAATATTCTGGTGAAGACTTAGCATCAAACTTCTTTTCTCCAGGTCTTCTCCCCTCTTGGCTCTAAACATAAACATCCTGCCTTCTAATATTCCTTAAAAAAATAGCTTGTCTAAAAGTAGGATCCAGTCAGTTGGAGATATGTTAGTGAGGAGTAATCTATTTAAATACTGTCAAAGAAACATAAAATTGCATATATCCCACGATCTTAGAGCACAAGGACAATGTGTTTTCCAGAGTTCCTGGGATGTTCCAGTAAGATCCAGGGTACATTCAATAGACCAATGCCATTGCACTTCTCACAGTATATTCCACGTGTTTCTTTAAAATTTCCATTCCTTTAGATATTAGTTATGGATCGCCACTGGCACTTGCTAAAGCAATAAAATATCATGGAAGTCTTAGGTAACTTCATAACAAAAATATATAAATGTCTCATATAACCCAAGGAAAAGAAAGCAGCTGGGCCTCAGGAAAGAATGGGACCAGAATGTAGAAAGACATCAACACAATCTCCCTAGCTCATAATTTTACTTTTATTTGAACAATTACTTCATAGTCTTCTGAAATCTATCTTTCCTTGTTCTTCACCTCACATGCCTACCTACTACATACATATGCCTAGCTACAAGCACCTAACAGGATCTTGAGTTAGCATCTTCTGCATTTATAGATCAAGCTTAACTAGAATATTTTTAACCAAATTTTTAAATTTCTTGGAGAAATAATCCAAATGTCCCATCTTGCCTCAGTGTAAAAATCACTTAGAAGAATCCTAAGTGTCACTCCATCAGATGACAGAAGTTAACTACAGGAAGCCATTTTTATTAACCTAGAGAAAATACTCCAAAAGGTATAAATTTTTTGAGTGTCAGAATGCTCACTCTTCATTGATCTTGGCACAGTGCTTGACACATGGTAAGTAATTAGAGGGATGTAAACTCAAATCTAATTCCAAAGCCCTTGTAGTACCTTCTGCCTGAATTGCTCTTTTTCTGTATCTGTACATAACTGGCCTAGTCTCTTCAGTACCATAGGTTGTTATGCTACAATAACAATTGAACCAAAAAATCTTAGTGACTCAGAATGGTGATTTTCAACAAGTGGTCCGTGGATTAGCATTATCAACATCATCTGGGAACATGTTAGAAGTGCACATTCTTAGTATCCAACCCAGACCTTCGAAAGAGAAACTCTGGGGTGGACTCATCAATCAGTGCCTTACCAAGCCCTTGGGTGATTCTGGTGCACATGAAATGTTAAGAACCACTAACTCAGAACAGTGAATCTTTGTTTCATGTTCATTTTACAAGAAAGCACCTTATAAGTGGGTTGGCTGTGACTATTCATCACATCTTTACTCTTCCTGCAGATGGAGAAGTCTCTTTTGGAAAAGAAAAGAGATATATGGTGAACCAAGAGCTAGCTCTTAACACTCTGCTCAGAAGTTACGTGCGCCACTTGCACTCACATTTCACCGTCATCAGCAAATCTGAAGCCAAAGGGGTAGGAAAATATAATCCTGTCACAGAAAGGGGATACATAGGAAGGGAAAAAGAACTGCTATATTAGTTTTATTTCTTTATATACTTATTTTTCATTTCTGTATATATTTATAAATGACAGTAAGAGAAGTTTAAATGTTTGAACAAGAAAAACTTAAAGGGCATGGAACAATCATAATTTTTCCCATTGTTAAGACTGCTTTGTTCATCCTGCATAGTCATTTTTATGTTCCCCACACTACTATGCAAAGTGAGGACTGCCTGTATTTGGCAGAATGGTAATGCTATCTACCACGTGTATTTTCTCCCTATCTCTACTCAAACATGCTTCCTTAGAAAATTTTCCCTGAACTGCTTTATTTAATATTGCCCTGTTACCCCACCACCTGCCATGCTATCACATTACCCTATTTCATTTTCTTCATAACATTTGTATCCTGTGAGAGCTACTTTATTAGTTTAATTGCTTTAAATGTATTGCCATGTAAGCTTCATGAAAACAGGGAATGTCTCTATAATATTCATTGTTTTATCTCCAGACCTTAGGGCAGTGCCTCATATGAAGATGTTCATTAAACACTTTGTGTATGAATTTCCTGAGATGGACCAACTAAACCCTTACTGCTGTTTAAAATGGAGCTAAGGCCAGTCCCAAGTCTGAGCCAGAACTAGGGAAGACCGATGAGAAGGCTTCCAACTGATTTCCACGTACAGGATTCAGTGTGGGTGGATTCGGGTCTGCTGGGTGAGGAATTTCGCTTATTTAGGGAAGCTTTCAGCTTTCAGCTCACGATTCTTCCCTCATGTCTAGCTTTTCCCCTCCCAGCTTGGAGAACACCCAGAATTTGGAAGGAAGCTTCTCTTATCTCTTCTAAAGAGAGGGAATCAAATCTCCTGAGGAACTGCCTAATTTCCTTCTCAGAAATGATAATATACAGTGAGATTTGACTTCTTAAATCAGAGACTATCAGAGGGAAATGATAAAGGCCAAGCTAATTAGCTCTTTCTCTAGTCCAAATGGTTATAACGCAGTGGAATATTATGGGAATTAAGATTAATTGCATTATTAGTATTAGTATATTACTTACCTATTTTATAGCATACTATTGCATGTAGATGTATTTTATTTAGTAATCAGATCAATCTTAAGAAGTAGATATAAATATTACCACTTTGCAGATAAAAATTTCTCAGTTTCAGAGAATTTAGGTGGTTTACCCAAAGCCACACAGCTAGAATTGGGAGAACAACTAAAATGTTCAGACTCCAAAGTCCAGCAATTTTATATTTCTACATGCTTCATAGATTTTTCAGGAAAGATAAATGGCTCAGATGGAGGGAAATTTTCTCTTCAAAAAGCAAGAAAGCACTGCCTGAAAAAAATTTATGCCCAATAAATCACAATCATAGAGTAATTCATATATTTTCATATTGTGTCTTAGACTTTCAGCTATTAAGGTCTTATATTTTGTGGAAACATAGCTAGTGACATCTCGTTTCAATACTTGCAAAAGTTAAAATTCAGGGACACAAAGTGGTCAAGGTCACACAGCTTATCAGGGTAGAATCTGGACCAGAACAACCAGAATCTGAATTAATTTCACCACTTCATGGCCATGTGACTTTGGACCATCTACCTAGCCCTTTCTAGCTGCCTCTCCCTCTGCATTACATGATCCTAAGGGTAGAGAACTTGTATCTAGCTGCTGAGCACAGCTGATGGTTAAGTGGTCCATGGGGCTGATGCCCCTGGTTACCTACTAACAGCTATCCACTTTGCTAACACATTGTTCTTTGCAAATAGTATTCCAATTTTGTTCATAATCAGGAGGGAAACTCCTTCCAACTCCCTCAGAATGAATAAGGGTTGGTCTAAACCCATTATGGCTGTTGAATTCCTCTTTGAGATAGCTCTGGAATTGGTCATATTACCCATTTCTGAACAATGAAATGAAAGAGGAAATCTGCTGAAGTCCCCAGTAAAAGGGAGGGACTTTTTTAGGGTAGAAGGTCTTCTGCAGCTGCCTTCCTTCTTTCCTGCTTGGGTTGTGTAGTGTAATTCATCCATTTGATAAATATTTATTGAGTTCCTTTCATGTGTCAGGGACCAAACCAGGATCTCTAGAAACAGCAGTGTATGGGACAAATAAAATAGAAATACCCTAGTGGAAATTTATAATGGAGGAGAACAGATAATTAACTAGTTAAGATAATTAATCTATAATTCATCAAGTGGAAAGGACCACTCTGAAGAAAAGTTAAGTAGAGTAGTGAAGATAAAGATGGGATGCTATTTTATATAGTGTGACCAGAAAAGAACCTCTCATCAGGGGAACACTGAGAAAAAGTCTAAAAAAAGTGAGAGATCAGATATCTGGTACAAAAGAATAAAGGTAAAGTCCTTTCAGTAGTAGGGTGATTGGCATATTGGAGAAATTAAAAGGATAGGTGAGTGACTGGCACAAAATGAGCTAAGGCTCAGACTTTGGAACTATGACCAACAGTAAGAAATAAATTTTACATTGTGACCCACTACACACACACACATACCACTTAAATTTTCACAAAAGAATACTTCACTTTACTACGTATAATATCTTTTGATATTGTTTATTCTATTTCAGTGAAAATTATTTTCATGACTCTCTAAATTGATTACAAAACCTACAAATAGGTCTGAACTCACATTACACTGAGATAGGTTGATAGTGGTAGGAATTAAGATCAGTGGGGTAGTGGGGTGGGGCAGAGGATGGGGCTTTTAGACTCTGAAAGGGAACTGAGTGAGCAGCAAAGCAATTATAAGATTTAGAGTTAAGACGTTACATGCTCTGACCTATATTTTTTCAAGTGGACCATGGTGCTGTTTGGAGACCATGATACAGTAGGGCAAAGAAGGAAACAGAACAGCAAGTAGCTACCGCAATAGCCTATGTGCGACATGAGATGGCTTGGACCAGAATAGTAGAAGAGGTGATGATGAATGACATGGTTACAGATATTTTTTAAATGTGGAGCCAGTAGAATTTGCTAATGGCTTGACTGTAGTGTGATAAGGACAGGTAAAAGTCATGGATGTTTCTAATATTTTGGGTATGAGCAATTAGACGAACAGAGCCATCACTGAGAAGGAGCAGGTTTGGGGAAAAGAGTGAAATTCAAGCATTCAGTTTGGGATGCATGAATTTTGAAGACATTTAAGTGAAGATAACAAGTAGTTTTATATTTGGGTCTGGAGTTTAATGATGGAGATATATCTTTTTATCTATAATCTTACAAATGGTATTTAAAGTCCTATTAAACAATAAAATCAAGGGATGCTATAGCAAATTTAGGTAAACAAGGCCTAATTCCTGAGCCCTGAGGCACAGAAAAATTTAAATATTGGAGAGATGAAGAGAAACAGGCAGAGGGGAATGAGAATGAGTGTGCAGAAAGTGGTAGGGGGACCTAGAGTGAGTGGTGTCATGGAAGCAAAGTAAGAAAATGTTTCAAAATGGAGGAAGTTACCAGTTATCAAATGCTACCCATATGCCAAGTAAGAATAATGACTGAGAGTTGACTATTAGATTAGGCAATGTGGAGATCACTGGTGACCATCAAAAAAAAAAAAAAAAAAACAAAGCCCTATAAGTGAAGTGATGCAGAAAATAGCCTGATTCACTTAAGTTTCAGAGAGAATAGGGTAGGAGAGATAGAAGTTGTGGAAAATGATTTTGAAGAGTCTCTCTGTAAATGGGAACAGAGAAATGGGTAGTGCTGTTATATGAGGAAATTATACTTGCAACTGTGACAGATTCAACCATGAGGGAATGTTTAGGAAAGCCTCAGAGACTTTAGCCAGAGACATTACACAGATGGGGTGCTGACTTTATTAAGTAAAGAGCAACTATTCTTATGCTTTAAGACATGATCAATCAGGCAATCTATTACTTGCAGCCAAATGCATCCCAGGTGAAATGACACTAATTGTAAGTTTCCCTTAGACTTAGGTTTCTGGCAGCATGTTGTCATGGGTAGGACGTAGACAAAGGAGTGAGTTGCAGCTGGGCTGCGTTATTGGGCCAGTTATTTAACATACACGAGCTTCTGTTTTCTCATCTAAATAATGGTTATTGTAATAGTTCTGATTCCCTAGGGGTAATGAAAGGGTTAAATGAGTTAATTCATAGAAAGCACTTAACACAATGCTTTGAACATTGTAAGTGTTCAAGAAATGCACATTATTATTATTAATTTTTATAACCTGACCTTGTACCTTTGAACCTTCATTCAACAGCTATGGTTAGGGAAAACTTTCCACATGCCTGGGCATTGGAACTCCTACAAATCCCAGATATCCTCAGCCTGCCCAGCAAGGCAAAGAGCTTTGAACAAAAATGACCTTGAATAAACTTCTAGATCAGGGATCAGGGCCCAGAAGAGGAATTGCTGAGCTCTTAGTCCTGGACATTTTTCTGCCAAAACAATAGGGCAGTCCAACTCCCATCATCACAGCTGTCTCCCTCCCTCCTCTGGTCCGCCCCCCCTTTGATAGAGTTATTCAGTTGTTCATCACGCCACAGTGCCCACCAGAATATCTGAGTTCTCTGTGAGCCTCCTAAGTGTATTTACTGCTGAGCAATGCTGCCTCAGAACAATTAAATCAAATGACAATTGTCAAAAGTGTTGGCAGTTCTTTGGCCGGTGATTGCCAGACTATACTTCCTTTGTAGGTTGGCACCTGGAATCTGTAATAACCTGCCTGGCTCCCTGCCTCCATATTTCTCTGATCCCCTGCAGTACAGGTCATTTAGTCCTCAAAGTAGGCCTGGCTTGCCATAGGCTATGGAAATAATCAGCTTCTTAATTTGAGGGGAATAAAATCCTTGATATATAGCCAGGCTGAGAATCTCACTGACACCTGTGCTCTAGTCCCAGGTTAGCTTGGTGCTTTCCTTGTTTCTTTTGATCCAGGAATGCCAGTTCTGTTCCAGCACTTTTATTCTCCCTACTCCTGAATCCCACTCAAACCAGCTCTGTTGCCAGACTTTGGTGTCCTCCTTTCTCCAAAAGGTGCCAACTGGTCCCTACCTTGAGCTCAGACATTCTCCTAATCTCCAGAGTCTATTTTGATCTAAGATAAAAAGTTACTGCATCTATAGAATCCAGACCTTACTTTAGAGACTTTATGTATTTTATTCCTTTTATTTCCCATGTCAATCATCTGATGAAGGTCAAGTCAGATAGGACCAAGGACTTTCCCAAGGGCACACAAATGTTGAGAGGATTGTGCTTAGGATTTGAGATGCACTTAAACTACTTGTCTTCCCCTCTTCTGTTTTTCTTCCCCCTTCACTCAGGAGCTCCTCAGCTGAGAGGTAAATTCTGGGAATAGAATTAGGCTGTGTTTACTAGTGGGCAGGGCAACTCTACTTCCAAGGGCAGGTCCTTGGATGATGACAGCATCTTTCTCCCCTTTTCTTTCTCTCTTTATCTCTATCTCAGACTTGGATATTGTTATTTCTGTAGTATTGATCAGCCTTTTAGTGTTAAGTTCGGGTTTTTTCTTTGTTTGTTTGTTTTGCTTTGTTTTACATGGGCAGGCACTGGGAAGCGAACCTGGGTCTCCAGCATGGCAGGTGAAAACTCTGCCACTGAGCCATCGTGGCCCGCCCAAGTTTGGGGTTTTGACCATGGGGTTAGAGTGGATCTCCTCCTCCCAGGCTTCAAGAAAACATCACTTCATTCTTCAGTTAAATTTATCAGAGAGCTCTGCATGTGGTTTTGCATGTGGTTTGCAAGCCCAACTAATAATAATACCCATTTGCCATTGTTCCTCTTGAGTAAATCTCCCTGAGAAGGAGGTCAGGGTAATTGAATCTGGGTGTTTCTTGAGTTCCAAAAACCAAAATCTTATGATGCCTCTCTGAACATCCATGCTTGTCTGGCTTCAAAACTCATGCTCTGAATATACAAAACTGAATATAATGCAAGGTATTAAATGTAGTAATAGAGGTCTTTTCCACCACCTACAAATTTCCTGCTCTTATGGGATCTCCTATATATAATAAAATGCTAAGCATTTACTCAAACACACCTTTAATCTTAGACAGAAAATTCCACTTGCAAACTTCCTCTGAATACTCTACAATGACTTAAAATTTCTTATGTTTGGCTGAATAAAATGCCATCACTTCAATCACAGGAAATACAAAGGCCTTTCAAAGGAATATGCTATATAAGAAGCATCTTTAAAAAAAACTCTAACCGTTGACTTTTAATATCTCATGTTTGAATTTGTAGTCGGGGATTTCTTTACATTAGATCCATGAATTTCTGTACCAGAAGAGAGCTTAGGTTTATTAAAAGGACAATATATGTCTTTGAGAAGTTGTTCTTTTGGATCCAAAAAGAAAAGCTTGAAATGAATGCATTATGAGCCTTTTAGTTGTCGAGGACTGGTTCTCAGAGAATGTTTCATTAACTTTATAATTCATATATATGTACATATATATGTATATATATATTTTTATTACCTGTTTATTTATTATGGGAGCTGTTTGAAAGATTGTAATCAAGAATCATTGAGCCCAAAGAAATTGTGAAGCATAAGCCATTTGTTTGTTGGAAGGACAGATTGAAAGACCAATGCTTTTAAAGTCAGTAAAATGATGTGCCGCCATCTCCCCGTCCCCTGTCCCTTTCTCCTTGTTTTCTTTTGGTGAACTTTCTGGGAAGATGAGTCCTGGAACTTCCTGGGACAAAGTGAGCAAAGTTGTCAGAATCTTGGGCTTTGATGTCCTTTCTCCTGGAGTGCTCTGCCGGTCCACAGCTGTTGATCCTTCCCCATTTGGCCCGCATGCTCCTGTACATCCGATAAGCCCCACTAGCTGATGTGGTTTGTGATAGCAGGGTCAGGAGGTGCTGGCTGCATGACAGCTGCTGATGGATGGGGAGGGGTGTGGAGCTTCCTCACTGGCTAACTGGGCAGATTTGGGGTAATGCAAATCTCTGAATTGGTGCAAATTGAGAATTGTCTCAATAGCACTTTCCCACCTTCGAAATAATATAGTAGTAAGCTACTGAGAAAAGTTAAGTGGCTCACAAATGACTAAGATTTTATAATGTGCCAAGCACGATGCTAAGCATTTTACACTTCCTCTTTCCATTCATCTCCACAACTACCTGGTGAGGTAGGTACCATCACCATCATTATTCTCACCCTTACAGATGGGAAATTGGAACTCAGAGAGGTTAAGTCACATGCCCAGTATTGCACAGCATGGAAGGGTAAAGACAAGCCTTGAAACTAGGCTCGCCTATACTATGGACACTGAGAGAAAGCAAAGCCCATTACCCTGGAGTGTCCTGACATTGGGGCGAAAGAATAAGTCAGTATAGGTTGGAATTGGTCAGCAATATCATTTTTTTTTCTTACTGACCACATGGGCCCTTACTGCTACCAAAATGTCTCATTTAAAGTTAAGCATATTTTCCCAAACCACCTTTTGCTGTGCCCTGTCTTTAGGCCCTTCTCTCAGCTTTCTGTCCCCTATAGTGGGGCTCCTTTGATCCAGATTTCAACTGCAATGAGGGGATGTTTAAAGAATCAAAGTTGAAAATTCACGGGATTCAACATCAAGGCTTACCTTTCCCTCATATCAGCTTATATTCTGCTATCTCCTATTCTCCCCATTACTGAAAGAGGGATCCCCCCACCCTAACTAGAATGAAATGCCTGAACACATGACTCTCAAAGCTGGAGAGAAGAGATCAATAACAGTTTAGTAGTCGTATATGTACTCACAGCCTGGGGGACGAGGGCACCGCATACCATACAGGGCCACCTGGGGGTTGTACTCTGGAATACAGTGAACCAGTAGGAGCAGCAGAAGGCAGGCTTAGTAATGATCAGAGGATGAGGTGACCCTTGGCTCCCATGGGAAGATGTGATTAACTTGTTTGAGTAACTTTGCACATTGGGAGGGAGGTAAGCCTGGTTGGGGGCAGGGTGGGGTGCAGCTTACCTGGGTGATTGGGGCCTGAACTGGGTGGGGAGGCTTTCCTATTGGTGGGGCAAATCTGATGAGAACAGGGGAACACATGGTGAAGCTCAAAGATGTCAAGGCATCATATGAAATTTCAGGCTTTTACACCATAGCTTGGAGCTCAAGTTCCAGAACCTTGGCTTCTAATTTATCCTGGGGAATGAGCAGTTGCCCATGACATGATTAAAACAATTCGGGAATGACATGCTGGTTTGAAACTGTTGTATATCCCCAGAAAAGCCACGTTCTTTAATCCTGATTCAATGTTGTAGGGTGGAAATCTTTGGATAGATTGTTTCTGTGAAGATTAACCCATTCAATTGTGGGTGTGACCTTTTCATTAGATTGCTTTCATGGAGATGTGACACACCCACAATTTCGATTAGAAGGAGATGTGACTCTGCCCACTCAAGGTAAGCTTTGATTAGTTTACTGAAGTCCTTTAAAAGGGGAGACAGTTTGGAGAAACACAGTTGCTTCAGAGCCAACAGAGATGCAGACATTTGGAAAAGCTTGCAGTGCCCACAGAGAAAGCAGATTCTTAGACATGGATGTTTGGAGATGCGGAGCCCAGCAGACATTGCCATATGCCTTCCCATGAGATGCTATGCAAGCCAGAATGCAGAGTTGTATCTCAGAGGAGATAAGCGAAGCCCCACAGACAATTAGAGAGGAAGCCACTGGAAGCAGCAGAACCAAGAACAAGGCCCAGCAGACACCAGCCACATGCCTTTCCATGTAGCAGACATTGGCCCTTCTTGAGTCAAAGTATCTTTCTCTGGATGCCTTAGTTTGGACATTTTTATGACCTTAGAACTGTAAACTTGGAAATTAATAAATTTCCTTTTCAGAAGGCATTCCATTTCTGGTATACTGCATTCTGGCAGCATTTAGCAAACTAATAGAGTTGGGATACTTGTGCAATAGTTGTTATCTTCTTCACTGATGTTTCTACACCTGAGTCCAAGCTCCTCACTTTCCATATTTCAAGTCCTTCTATAAACTATCTATTCTGTGTCCAAACTACCTGGAATGTAGATTAAGGACTCAACCCATTTCAGGAGTGGGGGCTGAGCTTACTTCATGCCTGAAAAATCTGAGACTCAGCTTTGGCCTTTGAGGTATTGAAATAAATAGAAGAGACCTCAAGTCCCATTGGGGTTAGAAGCATTGTCCTGCCTATCTTGGACAGATATCTCTGCATTGGAGTTTTCAGCATAAGTCCAAATTAACAAAATCAAGGTTACTTTGTCTTTTATTTGCTGAGTGTTGTCCTGTGTATACATCTTCATCAAGGACTTAGGGATATTATTATTGATCATAGGAAAAAATTAGAAAATCAACATGGCACAGAAGTTAGGAATATGAGTTCTGGGGCCAGAGTATATGAATTTACATTCTGATGCCATCACTCACTCACTGTGACCTCAGTTTTTTCATCTGTAAAGTAAGGATATTAGTACCTACTTCAAATTCTAGAGTGAATTTGGAATGCAGATTTGACCTGGGTTCACTGTTTAGTTTTGCCACTTACATGTTGTGTGCCATTAACCTTTCTGAGCCTCAGTTTCTCCTCACTTATAAAATGAGGCTGGATGCTGCACTCTGGCTGCACTATCTCCCTCCCATCACGTTCTTGTATTCTTTCTTCATTGTCCTCCCTCCTGGTTAAACTTTACCTTCAGGAACTAATATGCTATGAGCTATTACCTGAGTGTGAGACCCTGAACCACTTCTCCCAGGGCTGCTATTTTCGCATCCTGACTCCTACTTTGAGAATCATGTCCTGTACCCCTGGTAAAAGGCTTTCAGAAAGCAGTGAGTAGTTCTTGGTTTATGTTGGGGGCACCCTGAACTAACACCACATGGACAGTGTTTGGGAAGGTTGGTGGTGAGACTTGGTAAGATAGAGATTGTTCGTGGGCAGTAAGGAGAAGCAAGATGTTTGAAGCAGAAATAGTGGGAGAGAGAGTGGGGAGGCTAGGAGGGAAAAATGTTGTTTGATATAAGAGGAGGTATTTGTCTTTTATCCTTTTATCTTTCAAATTCTGTGACAGAGTTCCTTGCTATCCCTAACACTCATTAGTGGTTTTGCTTCTCCTCCTTTACTGCATTTTGCAAGGAAGATGCTGCTATCCACATAGATATATGTGGAACCTTTTTGTTTCCATGGAAATCAACCAGGGCCACACTTAGTCTGTTGACATAATAGGAATCACATCACAAACAGGCATTAGAGGAAACCCGAATATAGCTGGTTATGTCTTGGAAAGAGGAGTCTGGCCTGGAATAACTAAGAAAGTCCTTGTCAGTCTGTTTTACTTTACTCTCTTGGTTGTTCCCATCTTTCGAGGGACTGTGGTCTGATATCTGAGGTTCTGAGCTCAAAGAAAGGGAGGTTTGCTTTAAAAGAGATGATGGCTGTTAGGTCATAATATCATGACTTCCTTGGGGCCACAACAAAATTGGTACTCGTCCTACTGGTACAGTCCTTAGAACTCTAAACCCCTCCAAATTCTTCTATCCTTCTCTTTGGGAGTCCATAATGGTGTCTGAAAGGGGCTCACCAATGGTTCTGCTCATCAATTCCTTCCAACTCTTGGCATCTACCCTTTCATCTTTCCTTAAAACAGGCCGCTCTAAGTGTTCCTTGAACTGAAGGGCTCCATTAGCACTCTGACTCTCAGTTGATAGAGGTGAAATAATGCTCCAATTCTTAATACTTGACAACTTTCTTCTGCTCCAAGAGTCATCAAGTGAATACCAGGGGGTTCACATGTGGGGACCCATAGAAAGCTTTGGGTCCTATCAAAAGACTCAGAGATGCAGTTATTTCATCTACCTCAATCTTATCATAGCATCAAACTGCTGCCCTACCTTACTATCCTATCTCCTAGAACTTTGGTTCAAGTCCCTAGATAAAAAGATGATTGTATCCACGCTAGCCTCAATTCTGACTTTGTTTTTGTCCATCATTAATTTCTTTGCTACAAGCTTTGATAACATAAATCTCTTTCAAATATGTTTTCCTATTAAAGATAATGACTAGTCTTGTGGTGAGGTACTTAGATGTAATTTCCATGAAGACAGGGTATCATTTTTATTTCATTCATTGTTGTATCCCTAGGCCCTTAGCAGAATGCCTGGCACATAACATGGTCTCAGTAAATAGGTGAGTATGCTTTTTTTCTTTCTCAGACATTCTTTGTCCTCTTAATCATCAGGTGAACTCTTTTTTTATCCTTACAAAATTCATGCTAAGCTCCATCTCTTCGAGGAAGCCTTCTCTTACTCCCCCAAGTGTAAATTGCCCCTCCTTTGAGCTTTTAGTAACAGTCATGTGTGTTTGCCTGTGGTATGGCCTTTTGTTCAAAACACATATTAATTTACTTATATGTCTGGAGTGAGTTCCTGAAAGGTAGGGATAGTCTTTGATTTGTCATGATTGATAAAATAAAAAGAACGAATTTATGTATGGTCTTGATTCCTAACCACACTACATGCTTAATCATTGCCCATCCCCAGCCCCAGGCAGTTCTTGTATTCTCATATAAAATAGATCCTCAGAGTTTAGAATTGCTAGAATATGCAGCGGGCACATAATTTAGGCTGTGATTCCAAGACTCCAATCTATAATATGCACATGTCCCATCAGTTATTTAAGCAGGGCCGTAACTTGAGTTCAGATGGGGACCAGGTTTCTATTTTCATGGGAACAGGCAGAAACACAGAGGCTTGCCTAACTTCCTGGCTCAGCACCCCTGTTGGTGGAGGTTCTTGACCTCCATTTGGAAGCTTCAGCCTGGTCAATTCTGATGTATACAACTGCTAGCTTCAGTGACTTGGCATCAGGGAAATTTTGCTCCTAGACCAGCTCTGACTCTCGGTCCCCTCTTTGGTAAATGGGTCCTTGGATAGTTGATGTGATTAAGAGGCTTCCTTGTATCCTAGTTCTTGCCTATAGCCTAGTAGTTTTCCTATGGAGAGAGTGCCAGCCTTCCCTTGTTCAAATTCTCCAAGTAAGGGAGTTCTGATCATAAACCCATTGCTGTGATTTGGGTCCTTTATATCTTCTCTCAGGTACACAAATGCACACTGTAAGCTTCTGACCTTGATTTTTTGCATAGGCACCTCTCAGATCCCCAATGCAATCCCTACTAGGACTCCTGCTTCTTGTCCACCTGCCAGGAACTTGACCCAAGATCATCTCTGGGGCTCAGTCCCTTTCAGTCTGATCTGGTCTAGTTGTCCTCTCTGTTCTGATGAATCTCAGCTCAGTGCAGAGAAGCATAAATGACCATTGCATGTGCTAAGAGGAGGAGCAGCTTCTTACCTTCAATAGTTTTGATGTCAGCATCAGCAGGTCAAGACATTCTGACTCAGAAAACACACAGAGGCCAATTGCTTCCCTTGTCACTGAGATGATATCATCAATCCATTATGTTTCTGTGTAATCAATTCCTTCCCTCCTCTCCCCCAATATTTTCTCATTTCATTCTCACAAGATCCTTGAAGAGAAATAAGGGACAAGTGAATTTATTGTGTAAATGTGGTATAGTGGTCACGTTGCAATCTTCTTTTCCACTTTCTGACTCTGATGATGCATTCATTCCACCTGCATTCGCTGTTCTCTCTGCACCTCTCCTCACTGTGTTTCTTCTGTCTAATCCATTTCACACCATTTCATTCATGCCATTCCATCCCATCCCATTCTAGCCCATTCCACCCCATCACATTCCATTCCATCCCTTCACATTCCATTCCATATCAAAACTTTCTGTTGAAGTAACAGTAGTGTATTAGAAAAATCATGGGTTTTGATATCAGACTTGGAGTCAAGCCCTAGTTCTACCTCTAATGAGCAATGTGACTTCATTTCTTGGCAGCTGGTTTCTTCGTTATAAGATGCAGAAAACAATGCCTAGTCCACAAGGGAGTGGCAAGAACTAAATAATGGAATGCAGATAGAAGACTGATGCAAGCTGCAAATCCATGCACGCATGTTATGAATATTTTAATTGTTACATGAAAGGCACTGTGTTAGCCACAGGGGCCAATTTAAACACCTTTTTGTTGTCTGTTATCAATTTGTAAAATTTGTTAACATTTTTGCTAACTATTTATAGCAAAATGTGGCAAGTCTTATAAGTGGTACAAAATACATTGAAAGAAAATATCACATCTAACCTGAAGAGAGAGAGAGAGAGAGAGAGAAGTAGGACTGGAAGTCATGAGGCAGACAGGAAATGGCAGAAAAAAATTAAGTTACTTAACTTCTCAGAGCCTCAGATCCTCAAATATAAAATGGGAGTGACTCAAACATAGTTCAGCTGCAGATAACCAAAACTAGGTATTTTTCAGCAGGAAGTGGTTTAAACAGGGATTAGGATCTTTCAAAATCTTTGGAAGGATTGGAGGAGTGGTCATTGGACTGGGGCTTCAGGAACACCATGGAACAACCCCACAGGACCAGCCCACCCAGGGAGCTGCTTCCTCTGCCATTATCAATAAGGTGGGAATTACAAAGTGAGCACTGGAAAGGACAGGCTCCAACAATGCAAACTAAGGTACTACCCAAGGACAGTGGACAGTGGTTGCAGCTACTACTTAGGAGCCTGCTTAGTGAAGCTGTGCCTGGTGGTGGACAGGCATGCGTTTAGAGTTTTAAATCCCTGGGTTGAAATCTTCACTGTACTGCTTTCTTGTGGGTGACATTGCAGAGGTTACTTCATGTCTGCAATAGAATGTAGATAATAATATCTACTTTGTACGGGTTTTTTTTTGGCATATCAATGGGAAAACTCACGGAAGGAGCTAAGCTTAGAGTGTTCTGTCTGCTAAGCCATCTCCTCACCTTACAATGTGATGTGATTTCTGTCTCATGAAGCTACTATCCCCAAATCCTCAAATATTCCACTCTGCCTGTCAAGAGACTCGCAATTTCCATGTGACACTTACAGATTATTAGAGCCGGAAGGGAATTTGTTATGATCTCATCAAATTTAACACCCAAGCAGTCCTATTGTTATTTCCTCCTTGGATCTAATGTTTGAGAAGAACAAAAAGTGCAACTGTTAGCAATAATTAATTTGTACTCATGCTTTGTAAAAATCAAGGACATTCCACATAGAGACCCTCTGATGGACATGAATTAACCAATTTTCCCATGCTGAGTAAATATAGTTTGAGTCTTAAGTGGAAAAAAACTAAGGTAAAGAAAAGAAAAGTCAGCATTTCAGTGTGTTTAAGTGGCCTCATCTTGGGTGTGTGCACAGTTCTCATTTGGCTTCTGTAACTGAATTCTGGCACCACGCATTCATCCTGTGAGGACCTTGGGGTCCCTGGGGCCATGTGCTCCCTGATGGCTTGGGGTCACTTCAGGATGTGTGCTGCTCACTGAGGGGAAAGGGAAGTCCTCAGACCCAGATCAAAGTGTAGCAGTTACCCAAGGAGGACTGGAAGGTGCTGGGAAGCCAAAACCGAACAAAGCCCTCTCTTCTGGAATTTTCCATTCACTCTTCACAATATACCTGTGACGCAGGTACTACCATTATTCCCATTTTCTAGATAAGAAAACTGAGGCATAATGGGGTCCACAATGGGCCAGAATTTAGCAGCAAATCTGGGTCTCCTGGCCCCAAGCCTGGTGGTGTACTTTCCACTACATGGGGAAATGTTTATGCTGCCAGCCTGGTCCCCTGTGGCTTTTCCCCTCCTGCCTCGAGTACCTCCTCCCCTTCTCTCAGCTTTCATCTCTAGGCTCAGCTGTTCCTACCAGAGAGCCCCCAGGGCCCAAACAGCTCACAACAGAAGTGCAGCCAAAATAGAGACCCTTGGAATCCGCCACAGCTATGAGCCCAACAGCTTCCCACTGTGGGCCGGGAAATAATTATTGTCGGTAATTAGTACTAAATTACACTTGTCAAAACACAAAATTGCAGAGCCAGTGCAGCAGCATCTTAGATCCCTTTGTCCCAATTGTCTCTCTCCCTCCTCCTGGCCCAGCTGACAGGAACGAGGCCCACGCAGCCCCGGGGGACTTCTTTCCCCATTCTGGCTTCCAGGTGTGGGTCATGGGCCCTGTGGCCTTAATGCTCATTCACAGACATGCAAGGAGAAGATTGGGTTTCTGAGCTCCTAGTTTTCTGGACAGAGGGTGGGAGGAAAGCTGGGGATAATAACGGTGGCCACACTTCACAGTTATATGGACAGAAACAAAAATGCAGCTTGAAGTTCAGTGGAATTCCAGGAGGCTGCATGCAATAAAGAACTGAATAAAGAAGAGAAAGAATGAGGAAAAGAAAGAAGAGAAGGAAAGAACAAACAAAAGAAAGAAAGAAAGGGAAAAAGAGAAGGAAAGAGAAAAGAAATTACTATTGTTTCCTTTCTGGTTATGGCAGTACTACAAGTAAATTTTAGAAAATTTAGAAAATAGAGAAAAGTATAAAGAAGAAAACAAAAATAATCTCCAATGCATCCCAATAAGGATGATTATGAATATACTATTCACATTTGGAGTGTTTTATTGTAGTTAAGTTTTTATTCTCTCTCTCTTTTCACATCCCCACCCACCCCCACATACACGCTGATGGTAAATTAATCCCCCCTTGTTCCATCAGAAAAAAAACGAGTGATGGATTATTTTGCTTCGGCCATCCAGCAAATGGAGGGCTGAATTTCACTTGCCCCAGCAAAGAATTAAATGAGCCTTTGTTTTTTTTCAAAAAATTGGGCTTTAGAGCTAGAAGAGAGAGGCCCAAGCAGCTATCGAAGGAGCTGGGGAGTGTGGTTTAATTTGGGAGAATGGTTTTGAGGGAAGAAAGACCAGAACTACTCAGCATTTCCCATGTGGCTTCTGCCTCTGGAGCTCTCCAGTTACCTAAGGGAGATGAAGGATCAGCCACAAATGGCCCTAGAAGCCAGATTCCATTTGATTCAGAAACAGGTCTGGGGACTAGGATGGAGTTTATGAAATATTTATTTATACTTGTTTCATTGGCATTCTCACTGGGCGGCATCATCCTGAATGCAGAGGTTGTGTTCTGCTGCTTCCCTGGACCTGTTATGGCACACACTCCCTCAGGTCATCCCTGGACTTCTGTGGGTCCCTTGGGAAGACATTTTTCAGATGCCTAGCTGGGCAAGGGCAAGGCTGAGCACAGAGCCCCGGGAAAGAAGTGTCCCAGGGGAAGCCTTGTGGCTTCATTAAGTGGGGATAGGAGCTCCCTGGGCTAACAGATTTGTTACTGAGGAAAGCCTGTGCCTGAAGTGGCCACTGCCTCTGCTCCCACCAAACGCAGTAGTCCTCTGTATACTTGACTATGCACTTACTAGGGGGGTGACCTTGTGATGCTTATTTAACTGCTCTGTGCCTCACTTTCCACTTCTGTACAACAGGGCTAATAATAGGCCATACTTCAAAAGACTGTCATAAGGATTAAATGAGAAAATTCCTTTAGGGCAGTGCATGGCACATAGTAAACACTTAAAATATAATAGCTGCTGGACCATGGTTCTTTTATTTCTGCCCCATCAAATGACCCTAGGGAAAACATCCATATGTCTACAATATTCTTATGGGGGCCACCAGGGAAATTAGTTACTTGCAGTTTTTGCCCATTTTTCTCCCACTAAAAAAGCAGCCTTAGCTTAGGCTATTTGGTCAGTCACCACCACTGCCCCCATCACCCACTCATGCTATAGACCTTAACTGTGGCTTCCTAGTGATATTCCTGACTCTCCTAGCTCCCCTTCAAGACCTACTGTTGCTATCATGTCTCATTCTTCCTCTGTACATTCCTTCCCAATGTGAAACAAGTTAATAAGTAAATAGGTGGGTGATTATACAAATCTCCAACTAGACTGTAGAACCACAAAGACTGTAGATCCATGCCTACTTTGCTCATCATTGAATTCCTACTGACTGACACATAGTAGGTGTTGAAGAGAGAGTTAAAGACATGGATACTGAATCATAAATGAGAAGGATGTGATTGTAAGGAAAAACTTGACTCTTTCCATCAGGAAAGGGAATCATTTGCAGACTTTGATCCTTTGATTATTTGGGCTCAACTAACTTGCAACATGCCTTATATTGTTCTTATATAAGTGTTCTTATATTGAAGAATCTATGCTACAGGTTGCATTTTCCCTTGTCTATGGCTTAAATAATAAATACTGGGCAGACACTTGGCTCCAGAGGCAAAATCTAAGTCATTTGTCATAGGCAAGAGAGAAAGGCAGCAGGAGGAGCTAAAGGGCGGCATGTATTTTCTTATACGGAGTGAGTAAAGAATGGCCCACGTAATGATCATTCTATCTTACTGGCTTCCTGCTTTATGTTTCCCTTTCTGGGGACCCCTGGGCAAGGACTTTCTCATCACTCTGGATACAGATGTTCTTGTCCTTCTGTTAACTGGAAGCTGGAGGTAATTACCGGCAGAAGAGTGGCTCTGAGAAGCACATTAGGCTGGTGAAAATTTCACTGGACCACAAATAGTGCTTCTAATTAGGTAGTTGCTGATGCAAGCAGTTCAGAGCCTAGTTTCAGGCCTGTTCAGGCCAGAAGCATCTTCCAGCTGTAAGTGGTCTGAAATGGCCTGGGAAGAGGAGGGAAGGGGATGGCAATGGGAAGATTTAAGTGGGGAGATTAGGGAGAGAATCAGAGAGGATGAGAGAGACAGAAGAAGGAAGGAAAAGAGAGGAATGAAGGAAGGAGAGGGGTAGTAGGAAAGAAGGAAGGAGCATTTAACCTTCACTCTCTATAACCAGAAAGAGCACTGGACTTCATTTTAGAACGGTTGCACTCCAATCCTTGGTGTGATAGTGTCAAAAAATGATTTGGCCATATATACTAAAGCTAAACAAATAATTAATCTATGCCCCAGGATATCCACTCCAAGGTTCATACTTAAGAAACATGAATGTATATGACCCAAAGACATGTATAAGATTATTCACAGCAGCTCTCTTCATTCTAGATCCATAACAGAAATAACCCTATTGTCTATCAACAGGAGAATGAAGAAATACATTGTGGCATTTCATACAATAGATTCCACATAACAATTTTAAAGGAAAACAACAAAACAATTCCTGGTGACCAAGTGGTATTTGGTAGAGCAAAAAAGAAAAGACGAGAATAGGCAAAGTTAATGGTTACTTCTTATGATGGGGGACTACTGAATAGGAAGGCGCATGAGGGAAGATTCTAGTATCGTGTCTGTAAATTCTCTATCTTGATCCGGGTATGG
>PVIY010025507.1:0-36518 GCA_004026745.1 Myrmecophaga tridactyla | reverse complement strand
ATATTAAAACATGGCTTTTCTAGGGGGCATACTTCCTTTCAAACCAGCACAGCCAGTTCTTAGTTGTTGCTTAAAATTTATGTGCAGGTGTGGAATCCTGGAATGGCTCATTCTGCCATCTTGATGACCAGAACTTTTATATTTCCCCAATTTTTATAGTAATTTGTTAAGTGAATGCTATAGTGTGCAACACTCTTTGCCCTACTAGATGCTAATGGCTTACAGATGTCTTCATCATCAAGAATTGCCCTCATCCAAACAAACCTGCCTTTTCTAAGCTCATGCCCCTTTCCTGGAGGCAGCCCATATCCAATGTTTGGTTAATGCAGGAGTACTAAGACCTTGCCTTAATTTGGGATAATCTGAAAAGCCATCCCAGATCCAGACTTCTTTCTGGGATCTTCTGAAGCCATTGTGGTGACTGCATCATAGTTTAAATTCTCTCTTTGTTAAGTCCTGCTACAATAACTTTCTTATTGATGTTGTTCCTGGATGCATTTCTCAATTAACATGCTGCAGATGAGTATCATTTAAAAACATCTTGCCACAAATCACACTTGATAGTTGGTACCAGAAATGGTCCTAGGAAGCTGAAATGAAAACGAGATTTGAGAAATGGACCATATACTGGTTGGATGGCAATCCTTCTTACTGCTTGTAGATGAAGTTTAATAGCCCTGGCATGCCGTAAGGGGCAACTGTTAAAACTTCCACCAGTGTTTCACTGGATGGGCTAACCCTGAAATGGAAAGCACTTGCTCTAAGTGTTTGAGAGTATGGGAAAGAAATAACTTTATGTACCTTTGCTGAGTGAAATCAATGCATTGGAGAAAGGTGATGAAAAGCTGAACATGAGTAAGGCGAAGTGTGAAAGTCAGAAGGACTCTTGGAAATATTTGAAAAGAACTTTATCTCCTACAGCCAGAGGGCAAAAAGAGTTAAGGATCAGGGCCAGGGTGTAATTTTAGAGATAGCTGATTTCTAGAAACGGTCCAATTCTCAACCCCAATAAGTCTAGTATGCCAAGTTTATGAACCTAATTTAAAAGGAGCAGGACACTGAAATTTGGGCATAGGACATCAATACACTTGAAAACTTTGACTTAAGACCTCTGTGAACCCCTTTTTTCATATTAAAGGTTAGCCTTTTCCCTTGCTAGAAAACAGTGCAGAAGCTTCTGTCTCAGAAGGCATTGTGCTCCTACCCCAGAATCTACCCCAACTCCTTTCTAGCCATGAGAATAATAATTAAGGTCAAGTCACAACTAATCCAGTTGAAGAAGTGATGGTCCTGCTAAGGGAAGATAGGAGCTATAACCTAAATGAATTTTAGGACCAAACTCATATGGGACTGGAATATGAGAAAGCTAGGTCAAGGAAGGTTCTGTACATAGTTGGATAAGGAAGTGTTTATTGATATGGGAACACTCTCCTTGAAGATATTTAATACTTCAGCAAGGACTTCATGAGACAGTGATAATACATTGCTAGGATAGCTCTTAAAGGCTTTATAAACAAACAAACAATAAAAAACAATGGGATGCAATAAATGAAGTAGAAATTCAAGGCATACCTTGGTAAATGAGAGAGGAACACATCAAAAGATCCAGAGAGATAGGAAGGCGACTGGGAGACTGGAAAATCTACCAGTCAACTGTGTTCCATGAGATGGTCCAGAACAAACCTGCAATAACCACCATTACCAAAGTTTTGGGTGATGTGCTGGTGAAAATGATACCAATACTGTTAAGAAGCCCAGTGGTTGGCTATCCTCTTTAGACTAGAACTGATAGAAGAAGATGCTGGTATAGAACTAGATCCCTAGTAGTAATACGATGATAGAAACCCAAACTGCTAAAGTCAGGGGTGATGGTTAAACACAAGAGTGAAGTGGCCATAGTTTTCATATTGAGTGCCAAGGCCACAAGTCTAGAGGCTTGATCTGTAGAAAGTTCTAGAGATGGTTAACAGAGCTTGGTGTTCCTGGAAGCAAGATAAATGAGCAGACAATGAGATAATTGCTTTATCTGTGCAATCAAAAGGAATCAAGGAGGGATGGTCAGTAGGCATAAGGCCACCATCTGAATAAAATGTCAGAATCCCGTCCTCAGTTTCTGGACCTAAAACAGTTCTCAGAGCCAGAACCCATTGCCTGAAAATTGAATTCCCATCAGAAATGACTGCAATACCATACCAAGAGTAAACTACATTGATTCCTACACTGCTCGTCCACTGGAAATACAGCATTAACTTGGGCAATTTTATTCACCTTTGGGAAAAGGAGAATACACAAATATTTCAAAGCCTTTTGATATGGGGTATGAAGTGCTATCTGGGGAATCAAAACCCTACCACACCCCTCCCTCTCAAATGCTCTATTTCCCTCCCATTAAAGAGGGAGCCTACAGGGTCAGGTAATAATTGCAATCCTGGTCAAAGTCTGATTCAGAGTGGGTCTATTGTGTCCATGGACCCACTCATTCAGTGACCAGTTATGTGGTCCCCAAATGTAAGATTGAAATAGACTGTGTAGCAGGTGGACCTTTCACAACTGTTTTGAGTCCTGTTGAGTAAAAGCTATACCAGTGGGGAATATCAAGTACTGTAAGCCTGGCCAAGGTAGTAAATTAAAAACAGCATTGCACCCTAGGCAGAAATGCAGATATTAGTCCATCCTTTTAAAGATTCAAATGATTCAGGGATGATGGGTCCATTACTAACTCACCAGCCTGGCTCCTGGATTACAGGTGATGACAATGGACTACTACAAATTTAAAATCAAGCAGTAGCCTCCTTTCTTCCTATGGTGCCAGAGGTGGTATATTTGCTAGACAGGATAACAAAGTCTTGGGTATATGGTATGCAACCAATGATCTGGCAAATAGTTATTTTCCAGTCTTTTCAGGAAGGAGCATTTGAAGAAGTTGCCTACTATGACAACAGTATACATTTATGGTTATTGTCAGAGCTATGTTAATTCTCCTGCCCTATGTTATAGAGCAGCTTGAAAGAATCAGGTCCAATTTGACAATGATTAACAGATTTACAAGAAGTGGCAAGTGTGCTGACAGCCTTTTAAGATAGATGCACTTCAGAGATGAGAAAATGTGCCCCAAGAAAATTCAGAAGTTTTTCAACATCAATGTACTTTGTGCTAGGCTACTCTGATCTGTCTTTAGGGACATAGGCACTCATTCCAAGAAAATGAAAGTCAGGTAATTGCCTTGTAGCTCAGCCTTTCTCCTCAGTCTTCTTTTCCTCACTGCCTTTTAGTTGAGTTCACTCCCCAATAAAGCTCCTTCATGAAACTTCTGTCCTAGAATCTGTTTCCTAATACAAAATGCAAAAATAATTTAATATATCCAAATGCTGTTTGCACTCATATGTTTCAAGCTTCTAAATTTGAGATCCACAGGATACCAGTGTTTTCCTATAGTTATCTGTAAAGAAATGGAATGCAACTGGTATTGTATAGTTGCTTGATCAGATTGTGATTATAATGTTCCCAATACATTAGAAGATCTGATTTATTCTAGAAACTAGATATTTGGCTAATATTTTGGTGCCAATTAATAGTGATACAATCAATATTTTATGACAAATTATGGAATAAATTTGGCTAACAGAATTATGGTTTTACAGAACTAATTAATTTTTTATTTGATTCTGGTAGGTGAAAAAGTTTATGCACTCATTGGGGGGCAAAAACCCAACAAGTATGCTACACTTGATTTCCAGGTAATTTGAAATCTAACAATGATGTGGTTAATCATTAAAAATAAAAATCTTAAAATGCATTTGATCAGGAGTGGGGCCTATAATCACGGGTGAAAAGTGCACGAGCTTTCAAGTGGCTGCAATGCTGAAAAGATGCTCCTTCAGTTGGGCCTTTAATAAAATGCAAAGAGGTTAATCTCACCAAGTGTTTGGACAAGTAGCACAAAACATGTACTTGGAAAGAGAGTTGAAAAGAGGGTCAAAGGAGATGGAAATTCCTTACTCTCACAGATTCAATTCTGAAGTAGGGTGGTATGGAAGAATCACCCAAGGAAGATGGTGGAGCAAGAGAGTATGCCTTCCATTATTAAGAAAAGGTAAAATAAAAGTTAAATATGTATTTTTCCTCACTTCTCTACAACTATGATTAAAAGGGAATAACAGACAATAGCCTTACATAACAAGGAAGAAATTTAGCTGAGAATCCAAATATTTTACAGATGGTATCTTCTGAAATGTCACTATAAGCTGTTAAGAAATCTTAAACAAAGGAGTTTGCTTAGCTGATTAATCAATTTGATATAAGTACACAACCAAGATTAAATTTAACTATATTCTGCTTTATTGCAGAAGTGTAAGATATCTGAGAGTCCCTCCAGAAAGCATGTGAAGATTCATTTGTTTTAGTAAGGCTGTTTAAGCATCTGTAATGGAATCTTTGCTTTGTTTCTGGCATTCTAAAATGTATGCTTATAATATGCTCTTCATACAAATAATATAACACACATTGATGTAAGTAAGTAATGAAATTGTCGCTTGTGAAACTGCCACTGAGCATTACTGATACAGCTGGGAGTCCCGCTGGTCTTTGACAAAACAAATTCGTAAGATAGCCCTTACACTGAATTTTGAATCCTTCATTACTTCATTTTACTTCCTGGTTTCCCTCATATAACTATACATCTTTGAATAAAATGAATTTTTATTATTTTAGCTCAGTTTATTTCATAGAAATGGTACAATAGTTTTATTTTCTTAGCTGCTAAAACAAATAGCATGTAATTGGTTGGCTTAACAACAGAAATTTATTGGCTCCCTGGGTGAGTATTTTTTCTTGCTGGCTGGCAATCTTTGGGGACCCTTAGCTTTTCCTTCACATGGTGTGCTGCGTGGAACTCTTGTGTACCCCTTAAAAGGCCATGTTCTCTTAATCCATCCTTGTGGGGGCAGACCAGTTGTTGGGTGGGAACTTTTGGTTGGTTGTTTCCATGGTGATGTGACCAGCCTATTCAAGGTGGGTCTTAATCTCCTTATTGGAGTCCATATAAGAAGATAAAAAAAAGATGGAACTCTGAAAGCCCAGAGAAGCTGAGGAGGCCCAGAAACATTTGGAAACAGCAGTTGAAATCAGAACTAGGAGAGAAGGATCAGCAGACATCACCATGTGCCTTCCTATGTGATGGAGGAACCCTGGATGCCCGCAGACTTTCCTCAGAGTTTAGCTTCAATTTGGACATTTTCATGGCCTTAAAACTGTACGTTTGCAACCTAATAAAACCTCTTTGAAAAAGCCAATGCATTTCTGGTATATGGCATTCCAGCAACTTTAGCAAACTGAAACATGTAGCAATGCCGATGGCAATGTTCTCTCCTTTCTCTTCAGGTTCTTGATTTCCAGCTTCTTGCTTCTCCATGGCTTCTCTAAAAGGCTTCCCTCCAGTTATAGGATTAAGACCAAACCTGATTCAGTTGGGCCATATCTTAACTAATGTAACTTTGTCAAAGCATCGTATTTACAATGGTTCACACCTACAAGAATGGATTAAGATTAAGTGCAAGGCTTTCTGTGGTACATAAATCCAAGCCACCACATGCTCTATTTATTCATTCCATTACTTGACATTTTAAGACTTTTCACATTAATCTGTGTGTCTATAATTCACTCATTTAAATTCTCATATTATCTATTCTATAATATTCTATTATATAGATTTTAAAAGTGATTATTTTGAAAGAACACACACACACATATACGCACATAGTTGGGTCATGAGTTTTTTTAATCTATTCTGAAAATCTCTGCCTTTAAGATAGAGTGCTTAGACAACCTACACTTAAATATTGTAGATATGACTGGTTTTAATCTACCATCATATTTCTTGGTTTTGGTTTGTACAACTGTTCATTGTTCCTTTCCTTCTCTTTTCACCCCCTTCTTTTAGATTAGGTGACTTTTCTTTTTAGTGTTCCAATTTTACTTCATACTATTCTATTAGCTATAGTTTTGTTTTGTTTAGTTTTTGAGGTTTATTCAGGGTTTTCCATGTATATGACTAACAACTCATTTAATTTTCTTTAAAATAATATTATGTTACTTTGGTTATAATGCAAGAACATTTTAACAGTGTATTTCTATTTCCCTTCTGTCCTTTGTGCTATTGCAATCATGCATTTGTGACAAATCTCACAATACATTGTTTGCTTTTATTTAAATGACCAATTATCTTTTTTAACGCAATTTTATTGAGATATATTCCCAGACCATATATTCCATCCAAAGTATACAATCAAGGGTTCACAGTATCATTATATAGTTGTTCACTCATCACCACAATTAAATTTTAGGACATTTTCATTACTTTTAAAAAAGAAATAAAAATAAAAAAGAAAACCCAAAATGTCTCATACCCCTTATTCCCCCATTATTATTATTTTTGTCTATTTTATTATTCATCTGTCTATACACTGGACAAAGGAAGTAACATTCACAAGGTTTTTACAATTGCATGGTCACACTATGAAAACTATGTAGTTATATAGGATATAACTGTAAGACTACTGGATTACAGTTCAACAATTTCAGGTATTTCCTTCTATCTATTTTAATACACTAGAAACTAAAAAGAAGTATTTATATAATGAGTCAGTGGTCATAATCATTTTTTAAATCCTAATTTCTCAGATACACCTCCTCCCTCTCATTTGATCATTTGCTCAATCTTCAGGGATATCTAAGCAGTGCCCATTTTTAACTTCTTTGTACTGGAAAGGGGTGTCAACCTTATGGGGTAGAGGAATGAAACTGGCTGATGTTCTTGGAGTGACTGGTAACTCTGGGTTTCAGAACTTATCGGAAAAATCTGAAGGACTTAAGTTTCTGAAGAAATAAATTTCCTAAGAAAAACTTTTATGGAATTTTAGATAGAGCCCAGGGCATTCTTTAAGGTTTTCGGGATTACTGTTGATTGGGGCTTCCCAATTATCTTTTAAGGGAATTAAAATGAAAAGAAAAACAATGCTATTAAAATATTTTTTTTTGGCCCATATATTTACCATTTCTTACACTCCTGATTTTTTGGCGTATATCCAAGTCTTCATTTGGCATCATTTTACATCTTCCTCAAGAATATCCTTCAACATTTTTTTATAGATCTGCTAGGAAAACTCTCTCACTAAATGCAAAAGTTTGCCAGAATTAGTCTTTATTTGGTCTTCATTTTGAAAGATATTTTTCACTAATTATAGAATTTGCAGTTTCTTTCTTTTTCTGCTATTTACAGATGTCATTATGGCCTGTGTTCTAGTTTGCTAGCTGCCGAAATGCAATATACTAGAAATGGAATGGCTTTTAAAAAGGGGGATTTAATAAATTGCTAGTTTACAGTTCTAAGGCTGAGAAAATGTCCCAATTAAAACAAGTCTATACAAATGTCCAATCAAAGGCATCCAGGGAGAGATACTGTAGTTCGAGAAGTCTGATGAAGTTCAGGGTTCTTCTCTCTCATCTGGAAGGGCACATGATGAACACAGCATCATCTGCTAGCTTTCTCTCCTGGTTTCCTGTTTCATGAAGCTCCCCAGGAAGCATTTTCCTTCTTCATCTCCAAAGGTCGCTGGTTGGCGGACTCTGCTTCTTGTGGCTATGTCATTCTGCTCTCCTCTCTCTGAATCTCTCTCATTCTCCAAAATGTTTCCTCTTTTATAGGACTCCAGTAAACTAATCAAGACCCACCCAAATGGGTGGAGACACACCTCAACCTAATCCACCCTAGCAACCACTCTTGATTAAATCACACCTCCAGGAAATGATCTAATTACAGTTCCAAACATACAATACTGAATAGGGAATAGAAGAAATGGCTGCCTTTACAAAATGGGATTAGGGTTAAAACATGACTTTTCTAGGGTACATACATCTTTTCAAGCCAGCACAGCTTGCAAAATTTTTGGATGAGAAATCTGTCATTTTTCTTTTTTTTTTTTTACTTAGGATATGGAGTGCTTGCCTTCCATGTGTTAGACCTGGGTTCAATTACTGGACCATGCACACTCCCCCCCGCCGTCCCCCCAAAAAAGGATAGGGAATGTGCCCTTTTCCCTATGACTGAACATTTTCTTCTCTTTACTACTGTTCTTTCAGATATTTAGTTACATACTCAGGCATGACACTCTTAAGGCTTAGCCTTTGGGTTTGTTTAGCTTCCTGCACCTGTGGGCTTCATATTTTCATCAAATTTTGAACATTTTCAGCCACAAAATGTCTTTTCCCTCTTTCCTCTCATTCTGAAACAACCAATTACATATAATTTAGACTCTGTTTGATATTATCTAACATGCCACTATTTACTATTTATTTTTTCTTCATTGGGATAATTTCTACTACTTTATATTCAAGTTAACTAATCTTTTTTTCAAGTGTCACATTTGTTCTTAATTGCATTCTGTCAGATTTTCATTTTAGATCTTGCATTTTACTCCATTTATTTCTTTTTTCCCCTTTTATTAGGAAAAATCATGCATAAAATACAGGATTCTCATAATACCCCATCACCACCACCATCTGGCATAGGTGTGGAACATTTGTTACAATTGATGACAGCACATTTATATAATTGCACTATTAATTAAAGTCCATGGTTTAACTTAGGGTTCACTGTTTGTGTAGTGTAGGTCCATGGAATTAAAAAAAAAAAATTCTCTCGCACTATGTACAATCTAACATTTTTTTTCCTAAATAGGCTTTAAGTCAAAAACAGTTATAAGGAACAATGATGATCATGTTATTGATAAAGGGAACAATTCAACTGGAAGATATAACAATTATAAATATAAAGATGTAACATACAACAGTGTCCCAAAGTATATGAACCAAATGCTGACAGATGTGAAGGGAGAAATTGATTATTTTACATTAATAGGAGGAGATTTTAACACATCACTCTCAATATTAATAGACTGTCCAGTCAGAAGATCAATGTAGAAATTCAGGACTTGAATGATATGCAAAATTCAAAAAACCTTGATGGACAGATATAGAACACACACCCAATGAAAACAGAATACACATTTAGTTCTTTTTTATATCTTACATGTTTTTCATTAAATTCATGTTTAAACAAAAACATGACTATAATGTTTAACATGTTTGCCAAATTTATAACAGATGCTTTGAAGCTCTTTTTGCTATTTCACCATCTCTATAAAATGTGGATCTGTCTCTCATGACTGTATTTTCTCCAGGTTATGAATCAGAATTTTTCTGCTTCTTTGCAAGTATAGAGAATTTGAATGGATGACATTTTATTGCCATTGAGTTCTTCATTGAGTAGTTTTATTTTCAAGAATGTTGGACTGTCTTGCCAGGCAGTCAAGTTACATGAGAATATCAGTTTGACCCTGTTTACAATTATTTTTGGTATATAGCAGAAGTGGTATTACTAGGGCATATGGTAATTGTATTTTCAACTTTCTGAGAAACAAACCAAACTGATTTCCACAGTGGCTGTACTATTTTACAATGTCACCAACGATGTATAATGGTTCCTATTTTTCTACATCCTCACCAATATTTATTATATTGTTTTTGTTTAATAATCATCCTAGTGGGTTTGAGGTGGTATCTCATTGTGGTTTTAGTGTGCATTTCCTAGATAGCTAATGATGTTAAATATATTTTCACATGCTTATTGGCCATTTGTATATTTTCTTTGGAGAACTCAAGTTCTTTTACCCCTTTTTAAAATTGGAGTATTTGTCTTTTTGTTGTTGAGCTGCACCAAGTCTTTATATATTCTGGACAATAAGCTCTTATCAGATGGATGGTTTGACTAGTAGTTTTGAGAAAGCAAAAGATACACCTACCAAATGGTTCAGCCACTTGATTCCTAGTTATTTACCTAAGATAAATTAAATTATATAGCCATAAAAAATGTACATACATTTTCATAGCATGTATCTTTGTGATACTCAAAAACTGGAAATGACCCAAATGTTTATCAAGGTGAAAGGAGGTACAACAGTGGTATAGCCACACAATACAATAATAATAAAAAGGGAAGAACTATTGATAAATATTTCCGGGGAAGGGTCTTAAATAGTTATGCTGAGTGAGAAAAACAAGGCCAAAAAATGTGCTTACCATCTAATGGCTGTTATGTGATATTTAAAAGAGCACTTATTAATTTTTAATGAAAGAAATGGAATATATTGGTCATTGCCTGAACATGGGAAAAGAGTGTGAAGGACGAGCAGGAATTACAGGAGTTACAAAGGAGCATGAGAAAACATTTGGGGGTGATGGTTATGTTCATTGTCTTGATTGTGTTGATGGTTTCATGGATGTGTGAATATATGTCAAAATTTATCAAATTGCACATTTAAATGTATGCTTTCTATTGTATATCAATTTCATGTACATGCTTTTAAATAAGGAGACCTCCTTATTGTAAAATATTTATGTAAATATCTACAACAAATATGATACTTACTTTTGAAATAATCCCCTATTTAAATTAAAGAGACAATGCATGCTGTCATCACTTTCATGAAACATTTACTGGAAGGCTTTGCCCTATTAGTAAGGAAAAAAAGTAAAAATTGCTCAAAGATTGTAAGTAAAGACAAACAAATCACTCTTTGAGGACAATGTGATTCTGTATAGAGAACTTTAAAACATCCATAAAAAATAATTATTAAAATCTGTAAGTTAGTTTAAGATAACTTGAAACAAGGTCAATTTACAATCAAATACATTTCTATACAAGAGCAACCAACCCTCAAAAAAAATTAAAAACAATATGACATTTTAAATATCTCCAAATATATCAATTACCTGGATGAGAAAGACCTTGAAATAGGAAAAGCCAAACAAGCAATAAATTATTGAGAGACATAATAGAAGACTAAATAATGGTGGAAAGTACAATGTTTCTGAATGGGAAGTCTCCATATTTTGATGATGTCAATTCTCACCATATTGACCAAGTGAGTCAATGATTACCAATAAAAATTCCAGTTGGATTTTTATAAATTTACAATCTGTTCTAAAATTTTTATGGAAACAAAAAGCACCTGGAATAACCAGGAAAATCTTGAAGAACAATAACAAATATGGAGCACTTAGCAATCATATATTAATCCTTATTATACATCTACAAAAGTTAAGACTATGTAGAAATAGTATAAGTACAAGCAAATAGACCAATGGAATAAAATAGAGGATCATACAAATAGAATCACAGTATTTATGATAAATGATAAAGGTGTCCTTCAGTTAATTGGAAAATGAGGACTTTTTAATAAATTGTTCCAATCAATATAGGATAAACATATAGGAAACATATCTTGACCCTTTCTTCTTACCACAAACAGAATAATTCCAGATGGTTTGTTTATCTAACAGTGCAACTTAAAATAATGAAACTTCTAGAAGAAAACATCTGAATATATTTTAATGCTTCTTGAGGAGATACTTCTTAAACAGGGAGCAAAGCATCATAACCATAGGTTAAAAATTGACAAATTTCAGTATATAAAATTATAAACTTGTTTTCATCAAAAGATAATATCAAGAAAGTATGATGTTAAGTCCCAGAGTGAGAAAGCATGTTTACAATTTACATATCATACAAAGGTCTCGTTTGTTGACTATATACAGAACTTCCACAAACAAAAACAAAATAATCAGGAAACATTTTAGAAAATGGATAAAGACTTGAATAAGTCCTTCACAAAAGATAATAAACAGATGCCAATCATTTGTAATGTAAATATATGAAATACTACTATATACATATCTGAATGGCTAAAATGAATTTTACTGAGCGTATTAAGTATCAGTTATTATCTGTAACAACTCGAACTCTCAAATTTTATTCTTAGTAATATAAATAGCAATATCACTTTGGAAAATTGGCAAGATTTGCTAAAGCTGAATTTATGCATATGTATTATCCAATTATATTCTCCTATTGAATATATATACAAACTTTATATTCATCAAGTTCATGTACTTATGAGCATAATTTGCAATATTTCCAAACTGGAAACAATGTAATACCTACCAGCATTATTATACACACCACTTTTTATGAAGTTGTGGAATATTATACTGTCATGAAAATAAACTGGTTCTGCCACAGGCAATTACATGGTTGAATCTCAGAAACATAATTATTTCATGAAGGAAGCCAGACACAAGGATTAAATTTTGTATGATTTTATTTGTTTAAACTTCAAAACAGTGCAAAACAATGTAAGGCGGTACAAGTTCAGAAAATGATTTTTATGGTAATACCAATTAATTGTTTGGGAGTGGGGCAGAGAGCTTTTGTGTGTATGCAGCCCTTATTTTCTTAAACTGAGTGTCTTTTCTATGGCTGTGACTATTTTATGAAGATTCATTGAACACATGATTTGCACAGATTTTTGTATGTATATTTTTTTGTCAGTAAACTGTTACTTGTAAATAAACCAAATCAAGTCAGAAATTTATAGTGGAAGAATTATTGCAATTTAAGACATTTGCTTCACATCAAACGGTTAGAATGAGAAATATGGCAGGGAATGATACTCATTTACTCCAGATTTCATCAAAATTGAGATGGGAAATATCTGTGTCCATTGTGCCCATTTTTGTTTCTAGCTACCCCATAAAAATCTTCTCTCTTGCAGCTAACAAAAGACAACTACAGATTGGATTTCTTGCTGTCAAAACATTAGCAGTGCCTCTTATTTTCACAGCAGCTACAAAAACAGTTTGTACCTTTGCATTTGTAATATTCATCTGCTGACCCAATTCTTCAGAAAAAGAACCTGGAGCACTTAAAGTCTTGGCATAAAATGTGTTTTTTATTTTCACAGATGACTAGCATTTAATTGGATCTGCTGCATTCTATTTCAGCTCTTCCCATCCCCCTCCATAGAAGTTAGTTTTTGTAAGATTTTGTGACTCATTGTCTTCTTGAAATCATAAACTTCAGAGGTGGGATATGTGATTGGGCATGTATGTCTCAAGCTGTTCCTCAAGAGAATTGAAGATAAGCATCCTTTTAAAGGCATGTATTCTTTTGATTGACAGTCCTTAATATGACCTACACACTAGGATACCCTGGGGTGCTTTAAAAAATCCTCGAGACCAGGACCTATAACAGAACAATTAAAATATTAAGAGTGACGCACAGCATCAGTATTTTTGAAACTCTCTTTTTTCTTTACTGGAATAGTGAGGGCACCAAACAAGGAAAACCTAGACTTTCTGGGTGGGGAGAGGGCTGCTTTAGAGGAAGCCAGGTTCTGTTCAGGAAAACCTACTGTCCCTTTTGTGACTAAATAAAGCCAGTCCTGATACCACTGCATCAGTCCAGCAGTGATAAACTGATAAAGGAGCTGCAAGCAGAAGCCATGCATTAGCTTCGAAGTGGCAAAGGATGGCCATTGGGTTCAGATGCGAGGCATCTTACCTCCAAGGACTGAGTGAACTGAGTAACAAACTCCTTAGAATATTGAGAGACTTGTAGGGCCCAGTGATACATTGAGAAACCATTGTGAGACTCTTGAAAATCATATTTTCCATTTTATGGATGTTATAAAATGATGCTGAGGTTTTATTCAGGCCATCAATCACACATCTAGGATGACTTATATCATGACTTTGCTTCTCATTCACCTCAGGCACCTATTCCTTCCATCACGTTCTTACATGGCCCTGAATTTTTTAATTTTTAGGATAATTTTTAAAATGTCTCTATTTTTAAAATGATTCTAAAAATTCTATTCTATGACCACATCCTTTTTACCAGTACATACTTTTGTTTAGATGTTTCTCCATCTTCTTGGAAACTTGTGAGCAATTAATTTCTCATAAATTTCTTCTAATTTCTCACCGTTAATAGGTGTACTCTTGTCCTAACTCTCCTCCAGCTTAGATCCTAAAATTCATTTTTCATCAGATAATTGGATCAAAAAGCCATTGACGTGATGGCAGAGAAATGAATGGAAAAAAAAAAGAAAATCCTTCAACTTAACTCTCAGTTTCATCCAATGACTGTGCTTTTGATGGCACAGGAAAAAAAAAGACATTATTTTGGTAACTACCTAAGATTGTTGTTTTTCATATCATATCAACAAAACCAACTGCAGTCACACATACCTTTTTTAAACTCTTTCATGTTACAACATGTGCTGGTTTGAATCTGTGGTGGATCCCAGAAAAGCCATGCCCTTTGATTCTCATTCAATATTGCTGGGTGGGAGCATTTTGAGTGTTTCCATGAAGATGTGACCCACCCAATTGTGGGTGGTAACTTTTGATTAGATGACTTCCATGGAGATGTGTCTCCACCCACTGAAGGTGGGGTTGCTGGAATCCTTTAAAAGAGGAAACATTTTGGAGAGAGTCCCTTTTGGTAGAGCCATGTGAAAGCCAGCAGATGCCGCCATGTTCGCCATGTGCCCTTCCAGCTGAGAGAGAAATGTTGAATATCGTCGGCCTTCTTGAACCAAGGTATTGTTCGCCGGATGCCTTAAATTGGACATTTCTATAGACTTGTTTTGATTGGGATATTTTCTCAGCCTTAGAACTGTAAACTAGCAACTCATTAAATTCCCCTTGTTAAAAGCCATTCCGTTTCTGGTATATTGCATTCCAGCAGCTAGCAAACTAGAACATAACAGAAGAAATTTTCTCTCTTTTATCCAGGTCTGGTGATTCCATCTTTACTCTAGATGCCATCCATCTTTGTCTTTTCAAGATCAGAGATGTCACATAGCCTATCCTGAACTTCTTTAACTTCATTTTCTAGTGGTTCCTTCTCATCAGCATTTAGAGCAGATAAAATAAAACAAGAAATTCTTACAAATACACACTTAAAGTGAACAGAACAGAAACAAACAGTAAAATGATAGATAATAATTGTGACTTCAAACTCATGTTTCCAACCAAAATTAGAAATGAGCACCAAACAATGCAAACTATCATGGTGCTTACATTTTATTACAGAAAAAAGTTAAATCCAAATTATAGAAAAGTGCCTTAAAGAATTCAGGGGCTGATAGCAAACAAGATGATCAGGAAAAGCAGGTGACATTTTAGTTGAGACCCAAAGGGTAAAAACACGGGCAGAAGCCTTGAGGTGGGAAAGAGGTTGGCATGCTCAAGGTGCTGTAATATTATGAACTGGGTGTAGAGAGGCATGGGGTGAATTTGGAGTGATTGGAAGAGTTCATGAAAGATCCTATGGCCATAGAAAAAAAGTTTAGCTTTTCATTTTCAATAGATGGGTAATCTACTGCAAGATTTTAAGAATGGGAATTACGTGACCTGTCATGGATTCTAAGATGAGTACTCTATATTGCGGAGGATGGTAAGGGTGGCAAGAGCTGAAAGTAGACCAGTTAGACTACTGCACTAACTCATGCAGGAAATGCTGGTGCTTGCCCAAGATTGGTGGTAGTATAGATGCAAGTACTGTAGATATAATGAAAATATTAGTTTGAGAAAGAATTAAATGCATTTGCTGAAATCAACTCTATTCTTAAATCTTAAAAGATATCCCTTATGTTCTTTCCTCTTCCCAAGTTGAGCCCTCAGGGGTGGTGGTTAGAATATTGTTTCTAAATTCTTCTCTTAATTTCTCCAGTGTTACTTTCCATCTGCTCCAGTTCTTCTAATTAGTCCAAGGTAAGCTTTGTGGGGTAATTGGGGTGGAAATGGATTCCATTCTGTCATACCTCCTTGTTAATATGTTGTGCCTCATATAGGGGTGTGCCGGTTTGAATGGATTATGTGCCCAGAAAAGCCATGTTTTAATCCCAATCTGTTTTGTGGAGGCAGCCACTTCTTTTAATCCCTATTCAGCACTATAGGTTTGAGACTTGATTAGATTATTTCCACAGAGATGTGAGATGTCCAATTGTGGATATTAACTTTTGATTGGAGGGTGAGGTGACTTCACCCATTCCAGGTGGGTCTTGATTAGTTTACTGGAATCCTTTAAAAGAGGAAACATTTTGAAAAAAGCTTGAGAGCCAGAGCCCACACAACCGGAGACCTTTGGAAATGGAGAAGGAAAATGCCCCCAGGGGACCTCCATGAAATAAGAAGCTGGGAGAGAAAGCTAGCAGACATCACCATGTGCCCTTCCAGCTGAGAGGGAAACCCTGAATGTCATTGGCCTTCTTAAACCAAGGTAAATTTCCCTGGATTCCTAAGATTGGACATTTTTATACACTTGTTTTAATTGGGACATTTTCACAGCCTTAGAACATGTAAACTTGCAACTTAATAAATTCCTGTTATTAAAAGCTGTTCAGTTTCTGGTATATCACATTTTGGCAGCTAGTAAACTAGAACAAGGGGTGAAATAATTCAAGAATCAGATGTCTTTGTTTTTACTGACCTATATGGGGTAGAATGAACACAGCATGTGACTTATTAGTTTGAGGAAAATTAATCATCCATAAATTCCTGCCACAGTCTTTCTTCATACTCCGTTTTCTTTTTTCCTGCTTCTCCCTTGCCTACTTTCCCTCCTATTTCCTGTAATAGGCCTTCTTCCCTTTCTTTTTATTTCCCCTTCATCTTCACACTATTTCATTTTTTACTCTTTTCCACTCCTCCTGCTTTTTTCTTTTCCTTCTACATTGTAAGCAAATCTATTGCTTTATTCCAGGTCTATGATTGGATTTCCATACAATATCACATGCAAAATACCATACATTTCTAAATCTATCCGATAACTCCAGAACTTTCCAGGTAAAAATAAGCTGAAGCCAGGCATGAAAGTCACAGAGCAGCCTGCAACCCCCTCACTTTCAACCGTATCATAGCTTTTTACTTCTTGTCTGTGCTTATGTAAATATTAGCTCTTATCATAACATCACTACATTTGAAAGCCTTGCCAAGAAATTCAAGCATCTAATGTACAAGTTAATTAAATCTAAAATGCAGGATTGAAACTAGCTCAAGATACTAAAAACAAAAAGCAATCTTATTCAATAAACTGTATATCTTTCTTTCTGAAAGCTGTTTAAGAGATCTCTTACTGCACTGCCAAACACATGATAGGTGGGTGAAAAATGAATTTAACTGTAAAGGAATAAACCCTGTGTACATGTCTGTGTGGTGTGGCCAAATGATTATTGTACATGGTTTGGTTTGAAACAACTTGTCCACTCCTTTATTGGACAGATAGAGGCTGGTGTTTTATTAATTTACATCTAAAATCTTGCACTGCTGAGGATCACACATACGCTTCCTAGGACTGAAAAAGAAACCTAGAGAAATACAACAGTGAGAGCAACAATTTTCTGATGCTGTGATAGCATCACTGAATGCCTGGTAGAACTGCAGGAGAAATCAGTATAGGAAATCAGCCACAACTCCGATATAAAATAGAATGATCCTAGTGATAACCAGGCAGATTATTAAATGGGTTTTACAACAGAAACATGGGAACATGGCAGGGGAGGTCACCATTTTGATGCCCTTTAGATAGGCTGAAAACGAGAAAAAACAGCAAGTCATTTTGTAGGCCTTTCTCATGGAAATCAGATTCAACCAGGGAACGGTTCATGGTCTCATATTGATGCTGTCTCATTTCCTCTTCCTTTATTGCAGTCTTCCCCTTAAAATTCCATTTTTAAAAAACTGGTACTTGCCATTGGGGATTGAATTGTGTCTCCCACGAAAGGTATGTTCAGATCCCAGGCCCTGCTCCTGTGGGTGAGAACCCATTTGTGAATAGGACCTTTGAAGATGCCGAACGAGGATGGGACTCAATCCAATGTGACTCAAGTCTTTAGAAGCCAAGGAAACTGGACACAGACAAAGAAGCCATGAGACAAGCAAGAAGCAGGAAGTCAATGGAACCTGGAAGACAGAGGAGAGGGTGTCACAATGTGCATTGCCAGGTGACAGAAAAGACAGGGAACCCCCAAAATTGCCAGCCAGGCAGAAGATACTGACCAAGGCAGGTTTCTAGCCTCTGAAACCACGAGCCAATGAATTCTGTTGTTGATCCAACCCATTGTGTGGAATTTGTTTTAGCAGCCAAGAAATGAATAGACTCAGGGAAGGTTTTCCTTTTATTCTTTTAAACCATATATTGGATTTTCAAGCCTGGTTCTTTATCTGGAATATTCAAATTCAGGCAATATAGTGTTATATTCAGGGAAGAGGGAAAGATACACACCTTCCTTCTTACCGTGTCACATATGAGGGACATTTCCATGGCTTCATAGGATTTGTGATTAGAACAGTATTTCCAGTAAGGAAAAAAAAAGTAAACTAAAATGTTTCCAGGAGAAGTATTTCTTCTCCTGTATAAAATGTTTCCTTTTGCATCCGTCACAATTCAGCATGACAAGCGGAAAACACATTAAGAATGTTAAAACAAGAAGAAACAGCAAATTTAATATAGAGAACTGGATTTTACAGAAGAACTGAAGAAGTGAACTATAAGTAAGACCCATAGGAAGGACCACCAAGCTATTACAGGATCAACCCATGAGGAGAGCTACTACTTCTGAGGCTGCCACTGAAGCAATGCCAGAATCAGAACTCACAGTAACAGACTCCGAGCAATCAACACAAACTGAATGGATTTACAACCCTATGGCTGTTCTATAGGACTGGAAAGCTGGCTAGAGAAGCCACACATCTGCTTCAGCTCATAAAGTTCTCTCTCACTCTAGGAAGCTGGAGGAGTGGTGTCCACTAAATACAATGCAAGGCATAATTGTAATTTTGAATATTTTAGTAGCCTTTTTTATTACAGAAGTTGTGCATTTATAGAACAATCATGCATAAAATACAGGATTCCCATATAACAGCCTATGATTAACACTAGGATGAAAAAATGTGCCCTGTTTTTAAAAATGGTAAAATGAAACAGTTAAAATTAATTTGAACACATTTTATTTAGCCCAAACAGTAGCATTTCAAAACATAGTTCATATAAAAGTAAGGGAATTTATTATTATTGTTATTGGTACTGAAACTTTAAAATCCATTGTGTATTTTACACTTGATTTAGTTAAAAGTGGTTGTTAAGCTGGATTAGGTGATGACATGTTTCCACGCATTTGGGTGAGTCTTGATTGGTTTATTGGAGTCCTATAAAAGAGGAAACGTTTTGGAGAATGGGAGATTCGGACAGAGCAGAGAAGAATGACATAGCCATGAGAGCAGAGAGCCCACAAGCCAGAGACCTTTGGAGATGAAGAAGGAAAACACCTCCCAGGATGCTTCATGAAACAAGAAGCCAGGAGAGAAAGTACCAGATGATGCCTTGCTCACCGTGTGCCTTTCCATCTGAGAGAGAAACTGTGACTGTGTTCACCATGTGCCAGATGAGAGAGGAACCCTGACTGTGTTCACCATGTGCCTTTCCAGAAGAGAGAGAAGCTCTGACTGTGTTCACCATGTGCCCTTCCACTTGAGAGAGAAACCTGAACTTCATCAGCCTTCTTGAACCAAGGTATCATTCCCTGGATGGATGCCTTTGATTGGACATTTCTATAGTCTTGTTAATTGGGACATTTTCTTGGCCTTAGGCTGTAAAGTAGCAACTTATTAAATTCCCCTTTTTAAAAGTAATTCTATTTCTGGTATATTGCATTCCAGCAGTTAGCAAACTAGAACAGTACTGTGTTTGCAAATCTCTCAATTTAGACTAGTGCTTAGTCACATAATGTGGCAAGTGGTGACATTGGGCAGAACAGAGCTAGAGAAAGGATGCTGCTCCTCTGCTGCAGAGAAATCTTTTGTTTCCTCCATGTGCTTCCATGCAGAGGCTGAAAAACAAAACAAGAAGACAGCTTTTGCCTTCCAAAACTTAAACCCATGCATATGATTGGCAGATGTAATTTGTCCCCAGAATCCTTGCTCCAAAAGAATCTGGGAAATATGTAGTCCTTTTTTTGGCTTTTTCCCTCCCCACCCCTGAAACTCCTTAGTTAGAAGAAAGGAGAAATGCAAGGTGAATAAATCTGTCTACCAAACCCATGGTTCTTTTTAAAAAAGAAAAGGATACTTGATACAGAAATATATATATGTATCTCATTTCTGTCATCTTACACATACTTCAGTATATGTTAATTTTATGGGAAAAAGACCACACCAGTTTATTTTGGAGCACTTGCAGTTAACCAAGGCTCTATTTCACAAAAGTTTATTGTGTTTTTTTAAGTAGGGACGCAAGATATATCTTTTTTTTTTGCGTGCTGCATTGTGGGGTCACATTTCATTCTTCTTCCATGTGAGTATTGCAGCACCATTTGTTGAATTTTTTGTTTGTTTGCTTGTTTGTTTGCTCTTGGGAAGTGCATGGGCTGGGAATCGAACCCAGGTTTGCTGCATGGCAGGCGAGAATTCTACCACTGAACTACCCTCACACCCTAAGATATATCTTTAAAATTGTTTCCTACAACTGACTCTATCTTAAAGTTAGCTCTAATATACAGTTTCTGAGGCTTTGATCACAAATTCCAAACCTAGCAGAAGGGCTTTCCTCACAGGTCTCTTAGGGTTCCTACATAAAATGGCATCAGCATGAAAAAGAATCCCTTTAAAAAATGTTTAGATCATTTATGACACGCATACATTCTCAGGATTTGCATGAGTCTAAGTGGGTAATTCAACCTGGCTTTATAATCAGCCTGACTCATGTAAAGCACAGCAGCCATAGAAACATAAGCGTATGTAGGCTTTCTTTAAAGAAAACATATTATGAGAACAGAGGAACTTTTTTGAGATTATTTATAATAAAGGTAATGAACATTGTGAAGTTTAGGGCACATTTTCTGATACAAATATGTCCCCTTCCTCATCCCTTGTTATGCTACTCTCATACTTGTACACAATTTAGTTAAGAAAAACTGCTGTTTTGTGAATATATTCAATACTTCCTTTTTCTTTTTGCTTTGTTTGTGAGTTATAGAAAAGCTTCTAACTCAAAATAACTTGGGCCTAAATATCTACGTATTAAAATCTTACCCATCTATTATGACTGATTTCCAGGAATCTTTCCTGATTTTTAGTGTTGAATAGAATTTGCTTGTCTGAAAACTTTATGTAACACCTTCATTTTATGACATCTATCTTAGTTGATTTATAGCTATACTTGTTTTGTAGGTGGTATGTGGATGTAAGAGATATATCATAAAACTAAGAATTGTCTGAAAGATACAGTGGATCGTTAGAAACCAGCAAAATCCCTTTAACTAGAAATTTTCTAAAGGCTTCCATGATATGGACTGAATATAGCTGTAGAATATGGATTTTAAGTTTCTGCGAACAGATTTTTTTGATGTCTTCTTTTGAAAGGACTTCTACTTGAAGGCCCATTTGAATACCTTCTAACCCCTTCCAATGGGTTCGGCCCCATCTGAGATTTGAGGGACAGGAAAATCACCACTGGAGAAATGGATGTCTTTGACTTTTAGAGCTTTGGACCATTAATATTTGATTCCTAGGTCTATTTGCATTTTTCTTCCTCCTTGCTCATCATGCAACTTCCTGAAAATCTTTCTTCCTACAAAACTTGCAAATGAGAAGAAATGAATTGGTCAGTCTGGTCCAATTAGAAAGTTTTTTTGGCAGATATATCTCTCATGACAAATTGGCATTCTGGAAAATCTCTTTGGAGCTTTGGTTCCATGAGTCAGCTATTAATTGCTAATCAACTGTGAAACATCAATAAAATAAAAATGTGGATTAAGGCAGATTCTAGACCCAGAACCATGGTAAATCCAGAAGATAAATACCTGTTATGAGCATCTGTCTTGGAAGGCAGCGCACCTTCTCCATCATATATGCCGTCACATTGCCTTGTGCTACATAACTTTCCATTTGAGACTTCTAGTGTTAGTGCCCCTCAATATGTAATCTTAGGCAAGTTCCTTTATTTCATTGATTGTAAGATAAATATTTTCTACATTTTAGCATATCTTTAATTAGAGTGCATGAAATAATAGTTGGTGTTTTATGGTTTAATTGTCAATACTTTTTCTTTATTATTATAAAAATTTATTATTGCAACTTATAATTTATGGCATTTAAAATTTGTTTAAATATGATACTGACCGCCCTACCTCCATTTTCAGAGTGGAAAAAATAAAAATACTCACCACATCGTGTTGTAAGCATTAAACAAATAATTCACTGCTCAATATGATCTCGGCACATAGTATGTACTCAAGAAATGTGTTATTACCACCACTATAGTGTGAATTTTTTAGAGTATTTTTTTTTTTGCTTGTACAAAGCCTCATTTGTATGAAATGAATAAAAAGTATTTCTTATTGAAGCAGAATTAGGATTTGAGGGAGGAGTTGCTGATTATGGGTCTTACTTCAGTGATGGCAGCATATAAACACAGAGACTGGGCTCATATGGAAAAACACATGTCCAGTGACTCAGAGTGTATTAGCCAAGGAGGTGGAAGTGAGGACAAATACCTACCTTTCATTAGGTGCTTAAAGACTGACCCCACATTACCTCCTTCACTCTGTGTCATAAAAATTTAAAGTTCACTTGATATAGGAACAGAAGGCAATAATGCATGACAACCTTTTGGTGTGCAAGCCAGATCCACTCCAGAATCTTTTTTTTTTACACTTTTCATTGTAAAATATAACATTATACAAGGCAAAGAAAGCAAAAAGCAATAGTTTTCAAAGCACTGTTCAACAAGTAGTTACAGAACAGATCCCAGAATTTGTCATGGGCTGCTATTCATTCCACTGCTTCAGATTTTTCTTTCTAGCTACTCCTAAACCCTGGAGGCTAAAAGGAGTATTAATATAGTGATGCATCAGTCATACTGGTTTGCCAAATCCTATTCTCTCTGTTATATTTCCTCCTTCTCTCCTGATCCCTCCGAGTCTATCGGGATCCCTAGGCAACACCCATTCTGACATTTTCATGTTGAGAAGTGGTGTCAATACTAAAGGATAGGCAGATATAATTAATTGATAATCTTGCTGGGTTTTAGGATTTATCTGACCTATGAATCCTCCAGGAATTATAAATTCCAGGAAAGCAAACCTAGGGCATGAAACCTTTATAGAGTCTCAATTTGAGTTCTAGGTGTTCTCAAAGAGTCAACAGGTGGAATGCTGGTTGGGGTTTAGAAAACCATCCCTCCAGGATATCTTGTTCTTGAAGGAAAGGAACTGCAATGGAGCATAGTATACAAGAAATCTTTCACCAAGGCATCTGAGTTCTGCAAGCTACAAATGCTAGATACAACATGGACATTTTCTTTTCAACATGGCAATAATGGTATGGGAGCAGAATGAGGACCGGATTCTCCAAAGGTGGGTGTGCCTGTTTGAATCTGTGGTGGACCCCAGAAAAGCCATGCCCTTCAGTCCTCATTCAATATTGCTGGCTGGGAGCTTTTTTATTGTTCCCATGGAGATGTGACTTACCTGATTGTGAGTGTTAACTTTTGATTGGATGGGGATGTGACTCCACCCATTTCAGGTGGGCTTTGACAAGAATCTTTTAAAAGAGGAAACATTTTGGAGAGAGTCCGTTTTTGAGAATGAGGAGAGAGCCGCAGAACCATGGCAGAGCCAGAAGGCTGAGAGTCCATCAGCTGGAGACCTTTGGAGATGAAGAGGGCGGGTGTCCCCAGGACAGCTTCATGAAACAAGAAGCCTGATGAGAAAGCTGGGAGATGTCACCATGTTCACCATGTGCCTTTCCAGTTGGGAGAGAAACCCTGAACTTCATCGGCCTTTTTTGAGTGAAGGCAACCTCTTGATACCTTATTTTGGATATTTCTAGAGACTTGCTTTAATTTGGACAATTTAATGGCCTTAGAACTGTAAACTTGCAACTTAATAAATTCCCCCTTTTAAAAGCTATTCCATTTCTGGTATATTGTGTTCCAGCAGCTAGTAAACTAGAACAGTGGGAATTTGCTACATCACTTTGGCTGAATTTTGGGAGTCACAAGATGCTCCATACTTGGTGGATGAGGAGATGGAAGTGTGGGGTGCAGAGATGCACAGCTGCAGTTAGTGTGGTGACTCTGATACTGGGTCATAAGGCAGAAGATACTCCCAAATGGGTCCAATGTTGCAAAGAAAATGTTTATTAATCATACAAATAATTAAGTAAAGTTTTTGCAACAACCTCTTTTGCTTCTCTGTAGGAAGCTCAGAAACAGTTTAAAATGAGCTTTCTCACCTACTCCTCTATAAGGCAATAGAATTTTCCATATTCCAATATTTTCTTCTGCCTTCAAACTTTCTCTTTGGTGTTTCATTAAAGGCTTAATGAAAACTCAAGTTTTTCATCAACATTTTCTCTCTAATGGGTTCCACTCATCACACTATGTTTGTATGTATTTTTCTTCTTTGCCTGCTGCACAATATCATGCAAATGACAACGTTTCTTGCAGTCATGATACTAAAGACCAAGAAAGAAAGCTAGATGGCACTGCACTTTTATCTTTGAATTAATTTATATATTCTTCTACCTGAGGTCCCCAGTTATCCTTGTTCAATAGTTCCCAATTGTAAGGTCAGTGAAGATTATTTAACACTGTTTGGACTCTCCTTGAATGCATGTCTGCTTATGCATAAGATATAAAATCAGACAATGTGATGAAAATTTTTTGGTGGGTAGGAGAAAGATATGGTATAGATTAATTTCAAGACTGAAAACATTGCGACATAAACCCACGATTTGTTCTGGGCCTGAGAAACAAAATGATTATAGGACTTTACAAAGAAATAGGAAACAAATGATAGCTTATTTTAAAACTTGCCTACTGATCTCAAAACTTTGTTGAGTGAGATTCGCATAATACAAATAAAATTATTCTTAAGAAAGATCTCAGTTAGTAGCTTGTGGATGCTACTACTGTATTTTTTTTTTAACTCTGGGATAGTTACTACAGTGTGCCTTCTGTTTCAGCTGCATCCTACTCCTGATTTCCTAGCCTCAGTGAGAAGGGAGCAATAATTGACTGTGATGCTCCTTTCCAAATTCTACCTAGACATTTTATTTTTCTCTATTTTCCTCCTGTGTACCCACGATATCACATTTAGAGTGGAAACAACCTTCAGAAGAGCATGTAGCCCCTTCTCAAAGACAGTCTAGTAACCTACGTTCTCAAGAATAATACACAAATGTCATTCTTTCCCAACAACCTTAGTTTTCGCCAGCTTTCCTAATAGCAGGATTAACATAGTTACTTTTTTATAAGAAAGTTTTCTTCCAGCTAGGTCTCTTACCTAGGGAATAATGAAGCTAGGGGAACCTGTAGTCCCACTTAATTCTCAGATGCCTACAGGCTCACTTGGAAAATGTCCTCTACTAAATGAGAGTGTGTCCCTTAACCAGGAGGCTTCTCCCATGCTCCATGATTCAGGAAACTCTTGTGTATGCCACACATTGTATGACACACATACTTATCTGACTTCTGAGCTTCAACCTAGGGAGAGATAGCTTTCACGCTGGATTCCCATTTCACAGTTCCCCAGCACCGTATTTTTTAACTAATCAAATTATTTTCAAATGATTATTTGTGTAATTATTTTTATAAACCTGTGTTGGACAGTTGACCACGAACCCTAGGAGAACAGGTTCCACGAAGTAGAAAGTGCATCTTCAGGACATAACAGAGACCTTGGCATTCAATATTTGTCAGAGGAATGAGTAAATAAGTGAGTAGATGAATGAAGAAATACATCCAGATGGTCATCAATCCAAGAATGGCTCCTAATGAAAATAATAATACAATCCTGGAAAGGACAGAAATATAACAAATAGTTCTACTTAATTCTATTTAAAACACGTGGATACATTTGAAGGCTGCCTTTTTCTAATCTTTCCTTTCAAGTCATATGCAGAAACAGAGCCAAGCAGTTTCTTTGTTTTTTGTGTCTACCCATGAGTATTATCTCCAGGCCTTTCTAGCTAAGAGCTTCCAGCCCTCCTGAGCCTGCCTTCTCTGATTCCTTACAGCCAGTGCCATCTGGCCCTTTCAATCTCCAGTCCTGCTCCCTGATTTGCTCACTCTGACTGCCTCTGCTGATAAAAGGGTCTCTTCTCCACAAGGCATTCTCCCCCTTCCCCATTAACCCAGCCACATGTCACTCATGAAGATGAGGAAGAAACACTTCCAGTCTGATATGATTTGCCAAAGGCAGTGATTTAAATTTGTTTAATAAAAACCAAGATATGTTGCTGGCAATTAGCTATGTGAAGCTTTTTTTTTTTTTAATTTAATTTATAACCTCAAGGATCATCTTCAGAATCTTATTCTGATTAGCATTATGAAAGAAAGGCAACTCTTATTCTTGGGCTTTTAAAAATAAAAGCAGAAAGGCATTTAACTGCCAAACCAGTCATTTATTTGGACATTGTATAGGATAAATGATATTTGCTTTCCCATATGAAGTTAATTTTGCAATTGACAGATTTTTCCATATACTTTTATAGTTTTATTAGCATTTTATAGCACATTTTATATTTGAGGAAAGTGCTTTACACTCATTTTAATTAGTTATTTCTCATATATATCAATTAGTTTCAGTAATGGAAAGAATGAAGTCAAAAAGATTTTGAAAAGCAAGATATCACACATGCATACAAATTAAACCTTAATGACTTCCATCTGGGGATTATTACCCAGAGATCGCAAGTAGTTTTAGAAAAAAATTGTACGAATGACAAATGGGCCTTGCTAGTTTCTTCTCATCCAGAAGAGGGTGAAATGACCCAGTTTTTAAACACTTTTTGGGTTGCTTATGGAAATGGGCACAATGAGGGTCACTTCTTTCTAAAAGAAGAAACAAAATATTCTTGAGGCTCAAGAATATTGACTTCTGGATTCTCCAACCTGGTTTTGGTGGCGGCTTAACACTTACCTAGTGTATGAAGGAAAACCAAACCAGGTATCTTTTTAAAGCTAATTTTCCTCCAGGTAAAATGGAGATATCAATACCCATTTCATAGAATTGTTTCGAGATTTAAATAAACTCATCTTTACAAATGTTGAGGTCAGTGCCTCAAATAGGGTGAAATAAACATTCATGTGACGTGGTCCAGCCTGAATATATCCCAATCTGATGATAATGCTCATACTGTTCTGAATTTTTGAGGCTGGTTTTAAATTATTTGTTATTAACTAGTGACATTAATTATTAAGTATTTATAGTAGTCATCCAAGTATTTTTTCCTTGAACTATGTCATCAATTGCCATTTCTACCCTATCCTTCAACTTTGATTTTTGCTAAAATGTTATTAAACAGCACTGTTTTAAAATGACAAAAATACCAAGGTTTGACATTATGGACTATTAAACCTCTGACTCCTATCAAAGTTTCACATCTTCATCTGAAAGGAACCTCTGACTATTAATCTAAAATTTCTGTATTTCCCCAAATGATCCACATGACGAAATGTGTCTTCTGGAAGAGTAGAAATACACTTACATGCACATCTAAACAGATACAGATAAGTATATGGAACAGCTCCAAAAGCCTCCTGCCTCCTCCTAAAGTGAGCAAATGCTTCCTTTTATAATGGGGAGCACTGGGAGAATCATCATAATTTAATGTGCAATTGACAGCATTCTGTTGCCAAGTTAAGCCTGGTTTCATATAGATGTCAAATAACCAATTCTTAGAACCTCAAGTATCTTCTAATTTCAGGGGGTTTGTACTTTGAAATTCAACAACTAATTAAAAACCAGCATCAAATTCGAAACAGCATGAACATTATCATAAGATTGGAATATATTCCACACTGGACAGCGTCACATTAATGCTCATTTCAATTGCATTTTTAAATCTTTTTCCAAGGACCATCAAATAGTTGAACTGTTTAACAGGTTATTTCATCAGCCCTCCCCAGCACATCATAAAGGATTGTCAGTTTTCTTTCACGTAACGTCAACAATTATCAGGGTAAAATTTAGAAATGAGCCAAACCAGGACAGTAAACGTTTTCACTTGAATTTACTGTTATTGATGGATACGTGTTTGGTTCACGTGTTTTTTTGTTTTCTTTTCATAACTTCCTACTTATTGTTCCATTAGCTTTTGTATCTTAGCAAAGCAAGGAAATAAAACATTAAATATTATTTATGTGAATTGTCGTTACAAAATAAATTGAAAGAATCATTAACTATAATGTATAGACATAGCATATAGGGAGACCCCAAATGCTAATGGTAATCCACTTATAACCAACATTTATTTAATGCCCTAGCATTGTGCTGGATATGGTGGAATCCAAAGAAGAAGTAAATTGTTGTGCAGAGTGTGTCTTTAAAACTGATAGAAAGTGTGCCCAGAGAAGTAGGACTCTAGGCCTTCCAATTTTCTCAAACATAACTAGTGACCATTGACATGAGTCAGTGTCAATTACCTGCCTAGAGTAGCCCCTGCCTTAGTATTTTGTATTTCTAGCTTGCATTGATATGGTGTCAAATTTGTCCGTGAGCTTTCAATCTCCTACTTTCCTCTGTTTGCATTTGGCATCTACATTTCTGTTATTGAGTATGGATCTTGCACGCCCAGCTCAGCACCTGTCACACAAAGTTGACTTTCCTATCTTGCCACGTCTTTTTTGTTGTTCAATCCCTAGCTGCTCGCTGGTCTCGTTTTGGTGATTTCATCTTTACCTTGACAGCCTAGGGGTCTCTTTCCTCTAAGTGACTATGGCAAGTGAAATTACTACAGAGTTCAGAATTTAAATTGACTTACATAAACTTATTTTACAAGTTTAAATAATATATATGTGATTGTCCAATTTCACTGCCCAAATGAAAATTGTTGTAGGAAGTAAAAGAGGCTATGTATGTTTGTATCTATGTAGTCATTGATTTGTTCATTCCTTTATACATGGTTTGGCAGCATTTGTATCCTACAGGCAGGTTCAATGAGTATACACACACGATATATTTACTTATGAATATATATAATATAAGAGGGACAAATATTGCAATTGCGGTTTACCACTTAAGTGTCGTCACTTAAATCAGTACTAAACCAGCCACACATTTCCATCCAACTTTTGCTACTATATGGGTACATTTTCAAATGTGCTCTTGAAAGTGAGGCTATTACAAATTATTTTACATTGCTCTTTTCCCTCTACAAGTTTTTGTATGGTAGTGACATTAATAGATTCTTCTGTCTTACCCGCTCCCCCAGGACAGTGCCTGAATGCTCTCATAAGAGGTCTTCAAAAAAAAAAGTCATGTTGGAGATTATGAATCTGATGTCCTCAAGACATTTGGGGGACAGTTTGATAAGGAATCTTCAAGGATATCATTACCGAGATATGGAAAATAAATAAATTTCATAGATTTTCATTATAAGACTGGAGAAAAGTAACCAATCAAATATTTGAAAAACAGAACTCTTCAAGAAAAAAGCTAGCGGGAACACTGTGACTTCTTACACTTAAAAAAAAATAATTAGAGAAGTTGTAGTTTTACAGAACAATCATGAACAAAATACAGACCTTACCACGGACACCTTACATTGGTGTGGAACATTTGTTACAATTGATAGCAGCACAATTTTTATAATTGTATTCTTAATTAAAGTCATGGATTAATTTAGGGTTCACAGGGTAGTGTAGTTCAGTGGATTTCTTAAAAAGTTTTATTCTGTTGCCATTTATATACTCTAACATTTCTCTTTAAAATCACATTCAGATATATATTTCAGTGCTGTTAATTACATTCACCAACTATCCATTATCAAAATATTTCCATCATTCTAAATAGAAACCCTGTACGTTTTAAGCCTTAACTTACCATTCCCTATCCCCAGCCCATCCCCTGGTAATCTATATTCTAGATTGTGTCTCTGTGAATTTGCTTATTCTAATTGTTTCAAAATAGTGAGGTCATACAGTATTTGTCCTTATGTGTCTTGCTTATTTCTCTCAACATGACGTCTTCATGGTTCATCTATGTTATTGCATGCATCAGGACTTCATTCCTTTTCATGGTTGAATAATATTCTACTGTATATATATGTATATATATACTTGGGTTGCTTCCATCTTTTGTAATCATGAATAATGCTGTTATGAACATCAGTGTGAAAATATCTGTTTGCAGCCCTGTTTTCAATTCTTTAGGGGTATATACCTAATAGCTGAACTTCTGGGTCATGTGGTAGTTCTAGGTTTTCTGAGGAACTGCTAAACTCTCATCCATAGAACCTGCACCATTTTACAGTCCTACCAGCAATGTATGAGTGTTCCGATTTCTCTGCATCTTCTTCAACACTTGTTATTTTCCAATTTTAATAGCAGCCATTGCAATAGGTATGAAATGGTATCTCATTGTGGTTTTGATTTGCATTACCCTAATGGCTAATGATTTCGAGCATCTTTTCATGTGCTTTCTGGCCATTGATATATCTTCTTTGCAGAGATATATGTTCAAGTCTTTTGTCCACTTTTTAATTGGATTATTTGTCATTTTGTTGTTAAGTTGAAGAATTAATTTATATATACTGGGAATTAATATTTTTTGGATATGTGGATTCCAAATATTTTCTCCCATTATAAAGGTTGCTCTTTTACTTTCAGATAAGTTCCTTGGTAGCACAAAAGTTTTTATTTTGATGAGGTTCCCATTTATCTATTTTTTTCTTCTATTGCCTGTGCTTTGGATATACAGTCTAAGAAACCATTGCCTAACACAAGGTCCTGAAGATACTTTCTATGTTTTCTTCTAGGATTTTGATAGTTCTAATTCTTAAATTTAGATCTTTGATCTATTTTGAATTGATTTTTGTATATGGTGTGAGGTAGGGGTCCTTCTTATTTTTATTTAAAAAACTTTTTTTTGCAAATGGAGATACAGTTTGCCCAGTGCTATTTATTGAAGACACTATTCTTTCCCAATTATGTGGTCTTTGCCATCTTGTCAAAAATCAGTTGGTCGTAAATGTCAGAGTTGACTTCTGAGCTCTCAATTCAATTTCGTTGGTTTATATGTCTGTCCTTGTGCCACTACCATGCTGTTTTGATGATATCTTTGTAATATGTTTTAAGATCAGGAATTGAGTCCTCCAATTTCATTCTTCTTTGTCAAGGGTTTAGAAATTTAGAACCCCTTACCAAATTTATATACCCTTCTATATAAATTTGATGATTGGCTTTTCCATTTCTGCAAAGAAGGTTGTTGGAATTTTTATTTGGATTACATTGAATAAATAAATTGCTTTGGGTAGTATAGACATATCAATGATATTTAGTCTTCCAATCCATGAACCTGGAATGTCCTTGCATTTAATTAGGTCTTTTTTAATTTCCTTTAGAAATGTTTTGTAGTTTATACTGCATACAATTTACATCCTTGATTAAATTTATTCCTCAATATTTGATTCTTTTGGTTGGTACTCTGAATGGAATTTTTTCGTGATTTCTTGTTCTGATTGTTCATTGCTTATTATATACAAACATTACTGATTTTTGGGTCTTGATATTGTGCCCCACCACTTTGCTGAATTCATTTATAGCTCTAGGAGCTTTATTGTGGATATTTCAGTATTTTTTGCATTTAGGATCATATCTGCAAATAGGGAAATTTTTACTGTGTCCTTTCCAATTTGAATGCTTTTATTTCTTTTTCTTGACCAATTTCTCATTTCAGTATATTGTTGAATAACAGGTGTCAGTGAGCATCCTTACCTAGTTCCTCACCTCAGAGGAAAAGACTTCAGTCTTTTTCCATTATGTAGGATATTAGACGTGGGCTTTCAAACATACCCTTAAACATGTTGAGGAAGTTTCTTTCAATTCCTAGCATTCTAATTGTTTTTATCAAGAAAGGATGCTGCATTTTGTCAAATACCTTTTTTGCATCAATTAAGATCATCTTATTTCCCCCCATCATTCTGTTAATGTGCTGTATTTCATTTATTGATTTTTTAATGTCAAGCCAACCTTGCATGCCAGGCATAAATCCAACTTGACCATAGTGTATAATCCTTTTAAGAGGTTGTTGAATTCAGTTTGCTAGCATTTTGTTGAGGATTTTTCATCTATATTTATAAGAAATATTTGTTGGTCGTTTGTCTTTCCTTGTGGTATCTTTATCTGGCTTTGGTATGGGGGTGATGTTGACCTTATAGAATGAGTTATGGAGTTTTCCCTTCTCTTCAATTTTTTGGAATAGTTTGAGTAGAATTGGAGTTAAGTCTTCTTGGAATGTTTGGTACAATTCCCCTATGAAGCTATCTGGTCCTGGGCTTTTCTTTGTTGGGAGGTTTTTGATTACTGACTCAACCTCCTTTCTGGTAACTGGCATGTTGAGATTTTCTATTTCTTCCTGAGTCTATGTAGGTCGTCTGGATTTCTAAGAATTTGTCCATTTCATTTGGGTTATCTAATTTGTTAGAATGCAGTTGTTGATCGTATCCTCTAATAGAGTTGGTAGTCATGTTCCCTTTTCATTTCTGATTTTTGTTATTTGTATCTTTTCTCTTTTTTCTTTGTCAGTCTAGTTAGTTTTGTTGATTTTGTTGATCTTTTCAAAAAAACAAATTTTGATTTTGTTCATTTTCTCTATTTTTTTCAGTTTCTATGTCATTTTTCTCCTCTTTGATCTTTGTTATTTCCTTCCTTCTGCTCACTTGTTTTAATTTGTTGTTCTTTCTCTAGTGTTCAAGTTTTGATGTTAGGTCACTGAACAAAGTCTATTTTCTCTTTGATGGAAGCATTTAGATCTATAAATTTTACTCCTAACACTGCTTTCACTGCATCCCATAAGTTTTGATATGTTGCATTTTCATTTTCTTTCACCTCAAGATATTTCCTTATTTTGCTTATGATTTCCTCTGTAGCTCATTTGTTGTTTGAGTATGGTGTCTAATTTCCACATATTTGTGACTTTTCCATTTCTCCCTCCTTTATGATTTCTAGCTTCATTCCATTGCATTTGGATAATTTACATTGCAGAATTTGAATATTTTTTAATTTATTGAGTCTCGTTTTGTGGACCCAAATTATGTCTACCTTGGAGAGTGATCCATGTGCACTCAAGAAGAATGTGTATTGTTCTCATTGGGTGAAGTGTTCTCTATATAGTTTTAGATCTAGTAGGTCAAGTCATGTACAACCTTTCTGACTGGATGTTCTATCCATTATTGAGAAGGGGTTTTAAATGACCCTCCTATTAATGTAGAACTATAACTTTTTCCCCCTCCAAACCTGTCAGTATCTGCTTCATATACTTTGGACTCCACTCTTAGGTGCATATATATTTATAATTGTTACATCTTCTTGTTGAATTGTTCCCTTTATCAATATGTAACAAGCATTCTTGTCCTTCATAACTGTTTTTGACTTAAAATCTATTTTATCTAATATGAGTATAGCCACCCCATCTCTCTTTTGGTTACAGCTTGCATGGTGTATTTTTTAGACCCTTTCACTGTTAGCCTACTAGTATGTTTGACTTTAAGGTGAATCTCTTGCAGACATCATATAGTGGATCATGCTTTTAATCCATTCTGCCAATTTCTGCCTTTTGATGGAGAGTTTAATCCATGTACATTTAAAGTAATACAGGACTTTACTCTGCCATTTTGCTATTTAGCATTTGAAGTCAACCCTTTTTTTGTCCCTGACTTCCATTAAAACCTACTTTTATATTTATTTGCTTTTTTTGTACTTTATATATTGAGCACTTCTCACTCTTATATATATTTTTCATTCATTTTCCTTGTAGTTACCAAAGGGGTAAAATTCAACATCCTAAAAATATAACATTCCTACACATATAGTTTTTCTATACCCCCATCATCACATTTTTTTTGTGTTTATCATTTAAATCTTTGTACATCGTATGCCCCAAATCTTAGATTTATCATTTCTTTTTATGCATTTGCATTTTAGTACCTGTAGGAAGTAAGAAAGTGGAGTTCCATACCAGAAAATACAATATAGTCACAAATGATTATGTAATTATCATAATAAAGGTGTTTATTTCTTTATGCTGCCTTGAACCATTGTCTAGTATCCTTTCCTTTCAGTCTGAAGAACTCACTTTAGCATTGCTTGTAGGGCTGATCTAGTGGTGATGAGCTCCCTCAGCTAATTTTTCTCAATCTGAGAGCATTTTAATCTCCCTCTCCATTTTGAAAGAAAGTCTCACTGGACATAAAATTCTTGGCTGGCAGTTATTTTCCTTTGATACTTTAGCTATTTGAGCCACTGACTTCTTGCCTCCATGGTTTTTTATGAGAAATTTGCACTCAACCTAATTAGGACTCCCTTGTATGTAACACATTGCTTTTATCTTGGCTTCATAGTCACTGATTCTTTTTCCTGTCTGCTCCAAACTGGCTTTGAAACCCTCCTGGGAATTTTTCATTTCACTGATTGTAGTCTTCAACTTTAGTAGTTCTGTTTGGTTCCTTTTTAAAAATTTCTATCCCTTTACTTAGACTCCACATAGTTCATTTGTTGTTTATCTGATATCCTTTAGTTCTTCCTCGGTACTTCCCTTCATTTCCTTGGGCATTTTTAAGATAATTTTTAAAGGCTTTTCCTGGTATGTTCCCATTCTTGTCTTCTTCATGTTGTTTTCTGTATTTTTTTCCTCTTCCTCTAGCTGGACCATCATTTCCTGTTTCTTTGTTTGTCCTGTACTCTTTTGTTGCACTCCGGACACTTCATTATTTTAAAATGTTAACTCTGAGATTTACTCCCTGGGATATCTGTTTCTTGGTTTTGTAACCACCTGGTGATTAGATGCTAGTTTTCTTGAGTTTAGCCCTCCTATAAGAAGGCCCAAGGCAAATGCAGTGTGCAGAGCTTTCTCTCTCTGGGCCTCTGTTTTGTCCCAGAGACAGTTGTTTGTTTTGGAGTTGCCCTATTTACAGGAGTTCTGCTGTCCCCTGAGTTGGAGTTGCCCTATTTACAGGAGGAGATGGACCTCCCTTTCCTGGGTATCTGAGCACCAATAGGCCTTTGTCCCAGATTGTCTGTCTGTATAGTTTTTTACACTCCTTTTGTTGTCTTATATTACTTTTACCTGAGGGCATATTCTGGGAGGAGGGTCACCCAGAGAGGACTTTCCCATGCAGTTTAACACAGTCAAACAGGGCCAGGGATTCATAAGCCAGCAGGCTAGGTTCAAAGTGCCCTGAGGAGGGGATCAGGAAGGGTCCCCAAATCTTCTCCAATGGCTCCTTGAAGTTGAGCTTTCCTGGCTTGCCCAGTAAATGCAGCTCTTCAGCTAATTGTCCCCTGCAGTCTTGAGGAACCACTGCATTTTTAAATCTCCGCTGCCCCTGCCCTGTCCATGAGGGCACCAGAAGCCATGCTGAGAGAGCAGTTTACAGTTGTGAGGCAGGTTAGATAAAGAAGGAAGGAGGGGGAAGTGACCCTAAGACCCATAACTAAAAGTTCCTTTTGTCTGCACATACCCAGCTAACCACCCCCCCCCCCACCACACACACACACACACACACCTAGCTGTCATTCAGGTTGGCACCTGAAAAGAACCAGTGAAAAAAGCAGGTCATCAATCCCTTATTAGCATAGCCAGAGGGGAAGGTTCCCTCCAAGCCCTTATAAGGCTTTGAGCATGTACTTTCTGTATGCATTAAAGTTTTGAGCTGTGCACATTGACTAATCCTCGAGTTCTTCCCAGTGTCTGAGTCAAGAAACTTCATGTAGAGGTCTCCATTTCAGAGAGTTCCCAGGGCTCCCCAGCATCCAGCAGAGAATTCTTGGAGCTCTGAGGCATCCGGCATAGAACTTCCAGTGCCATGGCAACTAGCTGAAAAATCTCAGGATTCTCCAGCATCTCACTGAGAACTCCAGGGGGTCTCCAGCATTGAGCTTATTAAACTATTTGGCTGTACACACTGTCTAGTCCCTAAATTCTTTCCTGTGACTGAGTCAGGTATCCTCATGATGCCACCCTTGGTGGAGGTCTCAATTTCTCGGAGAACTCTCAGCGCTGTCCTGCTTTAGCTCTTTATTGTAAACTATCTGTCTCTTCCTCCTGCTTGTCCCTGCATGCTGTACAGTGTTATTCTGAACCCTGAAGTTTTGAAATAGTTGTTTCAAACTGTTCCAGCCTGTTTAACAGTTGTGATGGTGGAGGACGGAGTCCCGGAGAGCTTTAATCTGCTAACTTCTTTGGAAGTGTTACAATTTAAAGAATAGAGACATCTTTCTAATTGAGTTTCTATATATGATATCTCTTTGGTATAACTTTTCCAGGGGTTGTCCCAGGAATGTAAAGAAAGATACAGGTGTTTTCAATTTGGCATATCTTTGGCCAAATTATACAAATAGCAACATGTAGCTACATATTGAATAGTACCTATGGATCATGGAAAACGTGTAAGATTGTAATACACTGAAGAATAAAACTGGTCATTATAAATAACTTATTCTTTCAGTTTGCCTCCAAAGAAGAGACTGTTCTAATGAAAAGAAGCTGGTAGAAAGAGGAAAGTTGAAAATACAGCACAGTGGAAGGGATTCATCTTAGATAACATATCTCTTC